>PVHX01003378.1:0-144866 GCA_004024805.1 Geosciurus inauris
CACCTATAAAGTCTTCTTGAAAAAAAAGAAAGAAAGAAAGAAAGAAAGAAAGAGGGCTGGGATTGTGGCTCAGCGGTAGAGCGCTTGCCTCGCATGCGTGAGGCCCTGGGTTCGATCCTCAGCACCACATACAAAGCAATAAAATAAAGACATTGTGTCCATCTACAACTAAAAGAATATTAAAAAAAAAAAAAGAAAGAAAGAAAGAAAGAAACCTGAATCTAATGAAATCTCTGAATCTATCTACAAATAAAGTGAAATGGCGGGGAATTTGCCGGGGGAGCAGGTGCTGTGGATTGATCCAGGCCTCATACATGCTAAGCAAGTGCTCTGCCACTGAGCTACATCCCCAACCCTAGAGGAACTTTTTTTTTTTTTTAATGAGCCAGGTTAGGTGGTCCCTCTCCATGGATCTCACTATATTGCCCAGGCTGGTATTGAAAGCAATGTCCAGGCTTCCTGTCCCCTCAGCCTCCTGAGTAGGTAGGACCCATGTGCACTCAGCCTAGACAAACATTTTTGAATGACACTTCAGGGATATGTTAAGCCAGGTTCAGACATATGTATTCTATAAGATAAATAATCCAGATACTTTAAAAACAAATGATGGGGGGCACAATTGTTATGTTAAAAGAGTTAGGTTACAAATTGTTGATACATTTGTATCAACCAAATACAATGTATGAACATTTTTGGATTCTGATTTGAACAAACGAACTGTAAAAGTTTTTTCAGGCAATAATTGGGGAAAACAGCATGAACAGAATATTAGATAAAATAATAGGAATTATTTCATTATAATGATATTGGGGTTACATATAGTTTTGTGTCTTTCTTAGTTATAGGTATATCCTGACATATTTATGTGTGAAATGTGGCTATCTGAAATCAACAGTCAAAATGGGAGTGTGATAGAAGAAACAAGAAAGGTAGACTAACTGTTGAAGCTAGTTGATGGAGATAAAAAGATTTATTATACAAATTGTCTCTACTTTGTATAGGTTCAAAATTTTTTGTAATTCAAATTTAATTATGACATTTTATCACCCTACTCACAATCAAGACCCCCCACTCCTACACCCACTCTTGATTCAGTGCTGTATTTTTCTCCTTAGCAGGCATCACCATCTAACACATTTTTACTTATTTATTTAGTTGATTGCTAGTCTCCCTCCATAAAAATGGAAGCTCCATGAGAGCAAGGATTGCGGTCCCTTTTGTTCCCTACTGCATCCCAAGCCCTAGCACAAGTGTCTACTTGCCAAATGAATGAGTGAATGAATGACCTCATATAATACAGCAGCCTCGGGAAAGAGTCAGGGCAGGTGTCACTGACTCCATTTTACATGTGAGAAAACAGCCCAGAAGGGAAGCTATTTACTGTGGCTTCCATCTATTGCTTTGGTCTGCTCAGCACCCCTCCTCCGCTTCCTGCAGCCAAGGCCCCTCTTGGAGTTGCTGCTCCCCCTGCCTTGCCCTGCGGGCAGACACGTGAGCCTAGCAGAGCAATCCTGGGGCCCCCACCAGCAGAGGGACTGGCCTACTGGGTGTGCCTGTGCTCTAGTCCAGGCCAGGGTTCTGCTCAGAACATCCGGATGAGGTTTCTTTCCTTTACAGTCTCTAGACCAGGAGTGGGAGCCCTGGGTGGGACCAGGCTTGGAGCTGATGAAAAACTTCTGGTGGCTAATGGCAAGAACCACAGAAAAGTGAAATTGGCCCTGGGACCAAGAGGTCCTGGCTGCTGGCATCCCTGAGCCCAGCTCAGCTACACCCCTGCCTCCCTGATTATAGATCCATTGCTGCTTTGTTCTGCTTAAACTCATCCAGCTTAGGCTTCTGTCACTTGCCACCAAAGGTCTCCTGAAGAATATACTTGACCAAAGTCCCAAAGGAGAGATATGTGCAGTAAGTGCATGCCCCAGCAAGAAAGTGAGGCTGATGGAGAGATGTGGATGGCTTCCCGGGCCACTCATGGAGGGTGCAGACAGGGGATAGGAGTGTCAGGCAAATGAGACAGAGCACAGTGTGACTGTGCTATGGCCACACAGGAGCTCTGGGGTCCAGAGGGAAGGGAGACAACAGTATTAGGTGAAGGATAAGATTTACAGAGAAGATGATATTGAGTTTGACTAAGAAGAATGAGAAAGTTTTGTTAGTTGGGGAAGATTGAGGGAGGAAATGGCATGATTGCTTGGCGTCCATGTGCCTCAGTCATATGCCTATGAAATGGGGACGCTGCTGCCTTTCTTGCTGGGTGGCTATGAGCTGGCTGCACAGATACACATTGGGGTCACATTGTCAGCTCCCTGCCTGGTCCCTAGGCAGGCCCAGGGAAGAGGATAAAGAGACATTAGGGCTGGGGCTGGGGCTCAGTGGTAGAGCGCTTGCCTAGCATGCATGAGGCACTGGGTTCGATCCTCAGCACCACATGTAAATAATAAAAAAAACAAATTTAAAAAAAAAAAAGATCCATCAACAACTAAAAAATATATATTTAAAAAAAAAAGAGAGAGATTATGTCCAGTGCCTGTCCTTGTCCTTCCCCCAGTCTTGCCCATAGGCAGGGAAGGCCATGAGAATGTCAGAGTAGAACTCCGACTGCTCAGGTGGCCCAGGGCATCAGGACAAGTTCAGACCTTGTCCATCAGTACCCAGCCAGGTATGCTGAACCTTAGGGTCACTCCAAGGCCATTGGAATCCTGGTGGCTGGAAAATGGGAATGACTAGCTCCTCCTGCCACTCAGGCACTGGCTGAGACACTTGAGTGCCCATTCCATCTCTCCCAGCAATGGGGTGACTGAGCCCCTTTGAGCCTGAGGAAAATGGGGCACTGATGGCTGTTTGCTGAGCCCTCTATGCATCCCTTAGAGAAGGGTGAAGTTCTATCACCCCATTTTGACAGAGGAACAAAGCTTGGAGGGTCAGAGCAACAGAGCCACCTGAGACGGCAGGGTGGGGAGGGGGTTCTGGGAGCCCCAGCAAGAAAGTACCTAAGGCTGATGGCAGGATGTGGATGGCTTCACAGGAAAGGTATCATTCAACCCCAGCTTGAAAGATGAGCCAGATATCCTCAGGGACCCTTCTCTTTTCCAGGGCCTCCTGGAAAGGGGACTTCTTTCCAGGTGTGTATAGGGTGCAGGGGAGGGCGTGTGAAGCATCCCCAGAAAGGGCTGTGATTTCCCTGTGGGAGGAGAGGATGCCCGAGGGATGCAGGGAACCAAGTCCTGATAGTGCACAGAACAGAAACAGAGCCAGCATTCGGGGACACGGAATGGCACGGCAAGGAGCACACACTCACGGCTGGCGGTGGGAATGGAGAACAAAGACGCATTCCTGTGAGGAAATTTTAATAGTTCTCTGGGCCAGTCCCTTCACCCTTGGTGATCCTATGGCCTTGGATGAGTTACTTAACACAGCTAGCCCTCAGTTTTCTGCAAGATGGGGGACGGATATACCTTGAAGTTGGTTGTGAAGATGAAATGTGATCATGTGCGTAAAGCCTCCGGCAGATGGCAAGCACTAAAGAAATATTCTCTTCCCCGTCCCAGAAACAAATCCTCAATTCAGCCAGCCCCCACCAAAAGAGCCTCCTGCTTTCTGGTTTCTCACGTAGAAACCTCTGGAGACCCTGGCTCTGCCTGCTCCCCACTCCTGGTTCTGACATCTCCAGGCGTTCCTACCTTTCATGGCCTGGGCCCTGGGGCCTGGGTCCAGCAGCGCCACAGCCAGTAGCAGACAAGACCCCAACTCGGTCAGCATCTCCTCATCAGGGGTCCCCACACGGCTGCAGAGCTCAGGTGGGCCCGGATCTGAGGGTCTGGAGCAGGGGAAAGAGAGGTGAGGCTGAAGGGGCCTCCAAGTTAATGGTGGTGTGAATAATTCATAGGCCCCTCGAATTAGTAAGCTGATCCACAGGTGCTTCCTTCACTCCACCCTAAGGTGACGGATCTAGTGTCACTAGGTTGACACGTTCTCAGATCTGCACTGGCCAGACTCTGTCAGGAAGGCAAGCAGTCTGGGCCTGGAAGGAAATTGGGTGGTAGAGAAAGGGTCTAAGTTTCAGGGCCAGGCAGATCCAGGATTAATCCCAGTTCAGCCTCTAACTTGAATAGGTGACCTTGAACAAGACATTTAACTTGTGTGGGTCTTGCTTTTCTCACAGTCCAGTGGGGCCATTCAGCCCTGCCTCTAGGACTGTTGTGAAAAGAGAATGAGAACGTAAGCTAAAGCATACACTAGGCACTTACTACTGGTTTTTCCCATTCTTCCCCAAGTAGGCTGGAAGGAGCCTCAAATGCCTGGAGCAAATGGACAAGCTTCCTTCATATGTGAGAATTAAACACAAAAGGAGAGAGAAGGAGGATAGCAGAAGGAGACAAGGGAAAGTCTTTCTGATGAAAGAATGCAGCAGGAAGAGCAGAATTGGAACTTGAGTTGTGCTGTGCAGCATTAAAAATGGCTCTGAGCCCCAGTGGAAATTCTGGAAAAGAATATTACATGTTGGTTCCTTTATTGATCCACAAGCCTTGCTTGAACATCACTAGGCCCAGAGCCAGGCCCTGGATGAGGAGCTGGGGCTGCAGAAATGCCCTCATGGCTCTGTGTCCAACAGGAAATAGGGCCTTTTTTCCTCTGGGAGTCTGTCCCTGTGGTTCAGTTCATGCATTTCTAAGCTCCATCTCCGCAGAGCATGGGCCAGGCTCAAGGGCTTTGGAGGGAAATGAGGCTGCCTTTCCAGGGAGTCCCTTGGGCTCTGGTTTCTGATAGACTGACGTCTGAATCCTGGTTCTACAGCTGCCTGGCTGAGGAGGTCTCAGAAAGTGACCTGAGTTCTTGGAGGCCCAGCTTCTTTGCTGGGGAAGGAGTGGTGGCAGCGGCCACCTGCAGTTTGTGGGGAGGATTGAATGAGATCGCATAAGGGATGTCTCAGCCATCCTGGCCTTGTGGAAACCAAAGAGGACACTTTTTATTTACCCTACAGGAACCCAGATGTCCATCTTCCAGACTACATGTCACCTCTGGCTCATCGTTCTGTTAGGAAGTCCCCAGGGAGCCCTTGGCTTGCCAACACAGGAGGCCACCTAGAAGGTATTCAGCAAGGAGCATTAGGAATGGTCAGCCTGAGGGGCTGGCTCACCTGTGGACCTTGCCTGACAGAAAAGAAAGGTTCTGGGCAGTCTGAGGGCTTGAGCTTCTCTCAAACACTCCTGCCTACTGTGAGTATGAGAGAAGGGCAGGGAGGAGGCCACCCAGTTCCTGCCAGGGGCAGGCTGCAGGCTTCCAACCTCCCCAGCACACCATGCACCCCTCATTAGACAGGCACTGGGGTCTTGGAGTGAGTTCCTCCCTAGAAAGGTCCTGTGACAGGGAGTGTGATGAGAGTGAGCCCAAGGAGCACAGGGAGGAATGTGAGATGGCTTGGGTTGCAGGGTGGAGGAAGGCAACTCAGGCTGTGTGAGTGGGCAGGTTGCCACCATGGGGCCCAACCCCAGGGGCACCTCCAAGACAGTGTTGACAATGTCCTCAAGTTGTTCCACCTGAGAAGGGGTGCTCACATGCCAACTGCCACTGACTGCAGGCCGCACAGGGCATTCTCTCCCCGGCGTATCCAGCCCACCTTTTCAGGGCCCCAAAGTTGAGGCAAAATCCCAGGGATGTAGGTAGAGAGGGAATGGAGAATGCCCAGGGACGAGGGCAGGCTACCACAGCATCTGCTGAGCCACCCATAGTAAAAGGCTGTCATCGTCATTGTGACTACACCCTGCACTTAATATCCCCCGTCACCCCACCTCTGACACAGCCGTCCCATTCCCTAGAAGAACTGCCTCTCTTCCTGGCACTCTCATTAGCCTTATCAATTACGCCCCATCCCCTGGTAACCACCACAGTGGTCCTTGGGGTCCCCAAGAGCAATAGCTCCCAAAATGAATTCTCCAACAGCCCCAAGACCCAACTTGTGTCTCTGGAGCTTCGGGCCGCAGCTCAGTCATCCTACCAAGACAGAAATGCAGGGGTCTGTCTCACTTACCTTCCCCCACAAAGCACACCTACTGGTCACATTTGAGCTTCGTCCTCTCTTGTGCCTCAGAATGACTTCCAAAGCCATGGCTACCCAAGCTTGCCATCTTTCCTGCGGTATGACAACAGCCTCCTCACTGGCTTGGGTCCCCACCCTTGCCTGCTCCCTGCCCATCCCCAAACTGCATCCCCAAACTGCTTTCTAGTCTTCCCAGAATGCTAACAGGACCACATCACTCCTCTGTTCAGTATGAAACCCAAAGTCCTTCAGGACACCTTCCCAGCTCATCTCTCCAAACAGCTGCACATCTGGCCACTGCCATTTCTCACTTTTCTGCAAATTCTGTACCTGAGCCTGGATCGCTCCTCTTTCTGCACGATAACTCCCATGGTGGACTCTTAGCCTTTAAAACATGTCACCTCTTCCAGGGCGTTTTCCTGACCCTACCCATGCTTGTGTAGTCCCTCCTCACTGGGCAAACCTCAGCATAGAGGACTCCTGCCCTCTGAATTTCTGAGGCCACCTTGTGTCTTCTGGAGTTTCATCCAGCACCCTGCACAGGCTCAGCCTAGAGCACATTCTCGCCTTCTCAGTCCCACTGCCTTACCTGGCACATCCTAATGCTCAGTGGCCCTTTATGGATTGAACTGCTCAAAGATACACTGCTAATGTGGGTACAGTGGTGCAGGCCTGTAATCCCAGAGATTTGGGATGTTGAGGTGGGAAGATTGCAAGTTCAAATCCAATTTCTGCAACTTAGTGAGACCCTATGTCAAAATAAAAAACAAAATTGAAAGGGTTGGGGATGTTTTAACAGTACTGTTAGCTTGCTCAGGCTGCTATAATAAAATGCCATAGCCTGGGTGGCTTATAAACAACAGATACTTATTTCTCAGCATTCTGGAAGCATGGAGCTGAAGGTCAAGGCACTCAGTGAGGGCTCATTTCTTGGCTGTGTCCTCACATGGTGGAAGGGGCAGGGGTCTCTCTGGGGTCCCTTTATTTATTTAGTTTTAAATATTTAGTTTTTAGTTGTAGGTGGACAGAATATCTTTATTTTATTTTTATGTGGTGCTGAGGATCGAACCCAGTGCCTCATGCATGCTAGGCAAGCACGCTACCACTGCGCCATAACCCCAGCCCCGGGTCCCTTTATTTATAAGGGCACTAACCTTTTTTTTTTTTTTTGGTACTGGAGATTGAACTCAGGGGCTCGACCACTGAGCCACATCCCAGCCCTATTTTGTGTTTTATGTAGAGACAGGGTCTCACTGAGTTGCTTAGCACCTCTCTGTTGCTGAGGCTGGCTTTGAACTTGCGATTCTCCTGTCTCAGCCTCCCGAAGTGCTGGGATGACAGGCTTGCACCACTGTGCCCAACTGAAATAATACACTCTTCCTTTTTTTTTTTTTTTTTTTGTGGTGTTGAGGATTGAACCCAGGGCCTTGTGCATGCAAGGCAAGCACTCTACCAGCTGAGCTATATCCCCAGTCCTAAAGGCACTAATCTTGATTGATCACCTTCTAATACCATTGCCTATAGGGTTAGGATTTCAACACATGTATTTGGGGGGCAGGACACAAACATTCAGACCACAGCAGCTTCCTATTGGAGTCCAGGATGGTCTGGTATAGTGGTAAAGCAAGAAGCTTCTAGAACCAGGAGCACATGGGCTCAAATCACAAATCTGGGAGTTACTAGCTGTGTGACATTGGACAAGTCCCTTGACCTCTCCAGGCCTCTGTCCTCATCTGGGAAATGAGGAGAGTGGCATCTACAGAATGGGTGGAGGCGTGGAGGTGCATGAGAGAGCGCCATGCACAGGGAGTTTGGAGGCGTGCTTTCCCTCATCCTACACTCCATGTGTATGAGCTCTAAATGCTACAAAGACCTCAGGGCTTCTTGTATTTTTCATTTTAACCCACCTCTCCTTGAAGTCACCTCTGGGTGGGACCTCCTGCTGCCTGGCTGCCCTTCCCTCCGATCAACAGCCTGGTCATGGCTTCTCTCCTGGTCCCCAGGGGAGGTGGTAGAGAAGGAACAAAGGCTGCCACCTGCCAGGGTCATTAGGGTGTGCCCAAGCTACCCACAACAGTCAACCCTGGGCACCTGGGTGTCTGTTGGGGCCCTGCTGTGCCAACTCCCATGGGCTGAGCCCAGAGGACCCACTCTTAAATTTCTAGGGGGTCTCTTGGCATAAGATGACCCTCCTTTCCATGGCTGGCTCTGCAGCACCCTGGAGCTAGGAGATACAGGGAATCTCTCTGAAGGGGTGTGAGCTCCACAAGGTTGTGAGTATGCCATCCAAGAGAGGGGGACTGATGCCATATGTGTCTGTTTCTGTCACTGTGCACATATGTGCATTCATTTCTGAGTGTACATTTGTCATCACCCGGGCACACTCTTTCCTGGGAACATGAGTCACTTGAATATCTATGCAACAAGTACCAAGCACACTAGTCTCTGGGTGTGATTGTCCTTTTCTGAGTGTGAATATGTTTTTGTGTGACTACTCATTGCTATGTTTTCACATGTTTCTTTGCACATGAATCCATCTCTGCACACCCATGGATCACACATGCAGCACTTCCATCTCTGTGCCTGTATCTATGGCTCTGTATCTAGATCTGCACATATCCAGGTGTCAACATGTCTATTTCTCCACACCAGGAATGACATCCCAGAAGTCCAGATGGACCAAGGACAAGCGTTCCCAAAAGGCCCCGGACAAGGGCGTGACCTTCTTGGCCTCCAATTCCTGGGCAGTTGGGAAGAAAGTGAAGAGGGGGCTGGAATTTGCTGCCATTTGCAGACCCCCACCCTCAGCTCTGCCCCCTTCTTCACTGAGACTCCACCCTGCATGGAAGGAGATCCTGTCCCCATGCCACAGATGAGGAAACTAAGGCCCAGCAACTGAAAGGACCTGCTCCCAGAGCTGGGGCTGGGCAGGGCTAGTGCCTGCTGTCCTGGGAGGCAGGAGCTTGAGATCAGGCAGAGAATAGGCCCCCTCATAGGGAAGCTATCCCCCCAGCAAGGAGTCACTTCTGTCACCCATGGAAAGCGTGATGGTTTAGGTTTGAATCTCCTAGATCTAGATCCTAGTCTCACACCTGATGTGCTGTGTAACCTTGGGTAAGTTGCTTTCCACTCTGAGCCTCAGTTTTTACAATGGGTAAAGTGGGGTTCCTATTCTTACCCTACTCATTGGACTACTGGGACCTACCTGCTTGATCCTAGCGGGAAAGGGGCTCACAGAGGACGCAGCGCTGTGCCACGGCAGGGTCTGCGTTCACAGGTGGGGGAGCACTCACAGCAGCTGAGGTGATGACTCGAGTAAGCACGCCCTGAGCTGGGGTGCTGCCAGCACGCTGCACCGGGCGCTTCATTTAAGGCTCACCATGCCCTCAGGACCCTGCACTGCCCACCTCACAGATGGGAAGCTGGGGCGAAGTTGCTACCCAGGCTCCACAGCCCCTCAGCAGCATTCAAACCCAGGACTTCCTGGCTGCAACAGGAGCTCTGGGCCACCAGATGGGGTCACCAGGGAAGCCTGACAGAAGGGGTCCTGAAAGAGGATTTGCAGAGGGCCAGAAGGCAGAGGGGGTGAGGAGACACACAAAGAAAGCCTCCCGCTGGCCCAGCCTCTCTCCTCCCCCTCCTTTGATGACTAATTAGTCGTGCTTCTTTGGCCAAGCTGGGCGCTAACAAGCCCAGTACAGAGGAGCACGTCCATGGTTACATCAGGGGAAACTGCCCTGATGGCCTTCCCTGACCCAAGGGCAGCTGCTAGGATGGCTATTCCAGGACTGTGACCTCCAGGTAGTCGGCCTGGCCCCGTGTCCTCACCCCTTCTCACCCTCCGTTCCTCAGCTGCTCATTAACAACCAGGTCTCAAGGACTAACAGCTCAGTGCAGAGCCTTCCAACATTCCTTGTACTGGACACCAAGCCTGAAAATTCCCTGCTCCACAATGAAGCAACTATTGAGTTCCTACTGATTTCCAGGCACATTCATATGCAGCCACATATCCAAGCTATGAGACCTCGGGCAAGTTCTTTAATCTTCCCTCCATGCATCAGTCCCCTCATCTATAAAATGGGAATAATGAATTAATATTTGTAAAGAGTTTGGAAGAAGAGACATATCCATGTGATAAGCTATATTTACACATTCATTTAAATTGACTCTAAAATCTTTATAACAACTTCATAGGGTAAGGATTACCAGCTCCATTTCATTGTATGGTGAGTTGAGTTCAGAGAGAACTGCTTTTATTAATTCAGCAAGCATTTATTGAGCACTTACTCTGCCAGGTTTGAAAGTCTATGCACATTATCTCGTTTAATCCCTACAGTTGTGTGGGGAGGTGTTAGTATCCCCAATATTTCCATACACCCCCTTGTGGGCAGTACTACGTTGGTTGATACCGCTGGCTATTGTGTATCTCCCACCAGCACATGAACACCAGGAGAGCAGAGACCTGTTAAGTTCAGTGCTGTATTTCAGCCTGTGATGCTGAGTTAAGTGAGCAACAAATAGATATGCTGAGTTAAGTGAGCAACAAATAGATGAGAAAAGGAATACAAATATTCCCAGTTTTCAAACGTGGGAACTGAAGTTCAGAGAAGTGAAGTGATTTGCCCAAGATCACACAGCAGCACAGTGGCAGAGCTGAGGTTTGAACCTCCCATGTGACTAGTTGAGAGCCTGTATTCTTACCATGGTGCTGCTTCTGTTCACATGGAGCTCCACTTGTGGAAAGGAAGAAGAGGTCTGAATTGGGTGTAAACTCAGGGTGGCGTAGATGTCTGCAGTGGCAGGTAACTGAGACCAAGACCCACTTCACCAAGTGCCCTGGCTTCCTCTTGTCTCCATTTGGCCCACCCATGTCTCCTCAGGCTGCCAGTCAAGCTGGTCAGAGGAGCAATGCTCCCTCAACAGGTCCTCCATCAAGAAGGGGGGCCAGCAGAGCTCCCACAGGTCCAAAGGCCGAAGCTCCCACACTCAGCCTCAGGGGCATCCTGGCTGTGCACAGGCTCACACAGGAGCTCAAGGTGAGCGGAAGTGCACCCAGTGGAGAGAGGCCAGAGGGGATGCCGATGACTTTAGACAGCAAGCCCACCCTTCTGCCCATTTTCTGGGTGTAGAAACTGAGGCCCAGAGGGAGTAGAAAGAAAAGACAGATCCCTACACTCACTGAGTGTGCATTGTGTAGCAAGCAGAGTGCAAGACTTTCTTTGCACATTGCTGTAACAGCCTTTGCAGAGCCCAGGAGGTTGTGCGCGCCACTGGAATCAGGTCCCTCGAGAACCCAGCAGAAAACCCAGCAGGTGTTTAGACATATTTGCTCAATTCCCAAATGAATGAGTCATACAGACTTCAGAATAATCAGGGATCGTAGGAATTATCATCCCACAGAGGATACAGGCTCAGGAAGGAGGGAATTGACCACAAGTTCAAATGCTGCTGAGAACGACCGACCTCTGGACACCAGGGACTTTACTGGGGGCAGCTAGGGTGGAAGGGGAATGGATGCCAGATGGTAGTGGGGTGAGAAGTGGGGGAAGGGGAGGAAGGAGGCCGTGCAGGTTATGGGCAGCTCTCTGAGGATAGGCTGAAAATATGACGGTGAGAGAGAAAAAGAGAAGGAGCATTCTTCACTGGAATGACATGGAGGTAAGCTCGGCTGTTGTGTGTTTTGCTGCATTCGCATGGGGGAAACCGGGACAGGCTTCAGTGCTCATGGAAGGAGCCAGTAGAGAGATTCTTGAGAGTCCCTGGAGGAAAAGATCCATTTATTCAGAGATTCAGAGAACCACTGAACTGGGCCTGAAGCCTTGCCTCTTTGTAAAGACCCTTGGTCTCCTTAGAGGGGCAGGATTAGGAGGGGAATTAGCCCTTGTTAACACTCCCCAGAGGGCGGGATGGTGAGATGAGCAACTTCTACTATACAATTTCCCGTACTCCTCCAAGCCACTGGGGGGTGGGGGAGGAATTAGCACCCTCATTTTACAGAGGAGTGGTAACTAATCCATGGTCTTGTGGATTCCATCAGCTCGTTTATTCATTCAACAGTCACCATGGCAACACCTACTGTCCTCTGCTAGATGAGGGGATGGATGGGGAGGGGACACCATATTGAGCCCAGCGTCCTCGTGCAATAACACCATTTTTCTCTACTCCCTATTTTACCTCTCCAACATCTATTCCTTTTGCTACTGATCTCTAAAGATTAAGCATTAAGTGAGATGATGTAGTGAACACTTTTGATATGCCACCTGTCCACCCTGGAGGCACCTGCCAGAAGTTTCCATGTGCACCACCATGCCTCTTCCTGAGGGTTTTTCAGGCTGCCAACACTGAGGCCACTCAGGAGAAGCCAGAAGTGCCTGTTTAGCCAGTAAGGGGGTGGGGTTGTGGTGGATAAATGTCCTGGCTTCCTTGTCCCGTGGTGGGATAATTCTAAGGCGTGTTCCATGGTGTCTTGTGTGTGCCGCAGCAGGAGGAGCTCCAGTTCCTGCCAGGGGTAACCTGCCCACCCACATGCTTTATCGTCTTTCCTTCCCAACTCTCAACATGTTTCCTAGAGTCACCTCCCATGTAAACCTCTTGTACCCATATCCTTGCTCAAAGTCACCTTTGGGGACAAATCTAGCAGTCAACATTCAGCAAATGTTCACCTCAATGCTTATCCTTATTTTTATAGAACCGGACGTCTATGAGGACACAACCGGACCTGCATCACCGTCGACCAATCTGCACCACCCAGGAGCAGGTATGGGCCAGCAGCTTGCGGGTACAACGAGAGGGAGGAGGCAAGGCCGTGGGCACCAAGGCACTTTTTATAGACTGAGCCACTTGGAAGCTGGATTAATCTCTGCCATCCACACAGTACTATGCTGTTTGTAAAGCGGGTTTCTTGTGTTCCAGATTCTGCATTGCATTTTCCATACCAGGGTTCCAAATCATATGCTCCAACTCAGGGGTCTATGTCCAGCATATTGGACCTCAAGTTCAAATTCTGTTTGTTGCAAATACACTCCCTCACCTCCCTCCTCTCCTCCTTCCAGGTTCCCTCATGGTCAGCCAGGCCAGAGGTGAAGTTCCCCTGTGTCCAGGCAGAGGAGCTGATGCAGGCCTACCTGCCTTCCAAGCTGGCTGGTGTCTCCTACCACCCAGCCCAGTGTGCCCACCTGGCTGCTGTTCTGAATGCTGAGATCAGGGACCTGGTCAAGGCTGTCACCCCACCCCGCTACAAGCTAGTGTGCTCTGTCAGCATTGGGAGTAAGGGGCACAATGATGTGGTGGTCTCCAGTCAGAGCCTGTGGGACCCATATGCAGACAGATTTGTCACCTCCCACTATGTGAACCCCACGCTCTTCTGTGTAGCGCTGGTGCATGCCATCTATTTGGAATGAGTCTTGTGGGGTAAGGGCCTGGGATCCACATGGGGTCTCATACTAAGGCTTAGCATTGAAACTCAGTTCCTAGCCCACTAGTCAGTGACCATCTGCGAGTATAGCAGCCACCTGGGCAAGGCCAGCAGCTTTCCTGATCCTTCACCAACTAAAAAGAAAGAGAGAAAGGTGCATCTCCACTGACCCTTCAGCAAGCCGCCAGACCACACACACTGTTGACGCCTCTGCCTCTGGCTGGGATCACGTCAGCCACGTGCAGCTCCCAGCTGGGTGTGTAGATCAGAAGCTCTGAGCCGTAGCTATCTGTCTTTGATTAATAAAAAATGGGAGATAAATTAATAATGATTTAATACATGCAATTTGGGATCAAAATCTTCCAAAGCATGGAGAAAATAACAAAAAGGGGAGGTTTTTCTTCCTTTGAGTCGGGGTCTTGCAATGCTTCCCAGGCTGACCTTGAACCCCTTAGGTTCAAGTGATCCTCCTGCCTCAGCCTCCGAAATAGCTGGTACTACAGGCACATGCCACCGTGCTGGGCTGGGGAATTCTGGACAGTGAAAAGTGGGAATAAAAGCTGTCAGTCATGAGCCAAAGTACTGTTGGGGAGGGCCACTAAAGAGCAGAAAGCAGGAGGGGACTGGGCCTCACAGCTAGGTGCTGTGCTTAGGTGTACATGTGTCCCTTATCCTCACTGGGATAAAGGACAGATGACCTGGGAGAGGGTGCTGCCTTCTGCCATCTTACAGAGCAAACTGACAGAGAGCCCAAGTTACTTGCTGTGGGTCATAGCACAGAATCAGTGAGAGACTTGAACTTAGGTCTGCTTCACTTAAATGGGAAAAAAAACTAAACCAAAAAAAAAAAAAAAAAAAAGGAGGAGGAGGAAAAATAGCTTATGACTGTGGTATCTGGCAAATCATTATGGTTTGAGTTTATGGGGAAAAGAAGAGGTCCAAGCAGAAGGAACACCCTGTCAGTGTAAGTGCTGGGAATGACTTACACTCCTTCTTCTTGGGTCCCTGACACCTAGAAGAGGGCCTGGCACAGTGCGAGCTCACAGCCTTAAATGAATGACTGAAGAGCTTGAAGGCCTGAAGGCAACATAGCTTGCTCTGTGAATGTTGCTTATTACTCAGGTATTCGACCTTCAGGATGTGCTGTGCGCCCTCTACACCCTCCCTGCTGGTGACGTAGTGGACTGGGCCATGCAGGGCCCTTGCTGTGCTCAGTCTGATGGGTGTGGCAGTGGGAGAGCTCAAGACTCTGCTCACTGCTCCAGGCTGGGGTGGAAGAGGCAGCAAGGCTTCCCAAGGTGTGAGGTGGGAGAGAGGAGTGGATGCTTTTAAGCCCCTAGTTTCTGAAGAACATTGACCAGCCACATTTTGAGATTTTGAGATTTTTACACACACACACACACACACACACACACACACAATTTTGAATTGGGGAATGAACCCTGGCACACTTTACCACTGAGCTACATCCCCAATCCATTTTAGTTTTTGAGGGTCACTAAGTTGCTGAGGCTGACCTAGAACTCACGATCCTCTTCCTCAGTCTCTCGAGTCACCAAGATTATAGGCTTGTGCCCTGCCACCATGCCTGATTCATATATGATATTTTAAATAAGATCTTTAGAACAATTTCAAACACAGAAAAAAATAGTAGATATTAGCAGACATTAGTGAACCCATTGCCCAGATTAACCAGTTCACGTTTCGCAATGTTCACTTGTAGGCGACAAGTACAGATACAGCCCAAGCCCCCCACCCAACCCCTTCTCCCAGCCATCACCAGAGCCAGCCTCATGCTTGCAGCTGGTGCCTCAACTCCTCAACAGGCAGCATTACTTTGGGTTTTAACAATTCCAAGTACAGGTGTCTCGTCGTACCTATCCTTTTACAACATGCAATTCACATCATTATGGTGTTTTTAGGATTTAGTCTATGTTGACAGATGTAGATCTAGTTTATTCATTTTAACTGCTATCTGGTGTTCCACTGGATGAATAAGGACAATTTGTTGGGGCTGCGGTGTGGCTCAGTGGTAGAGTGTGCTTAGCACACATGAAGCTCTGGGATCAATCCCCAGCACCAAATGAAAAAGAGGAACTGTTCATTTATTCTCTTCTTCATGGACATACAGTTTTGTTCTTGCTGTTTTGAACAGTGCAGCAATAAAAATCTTTATACACATCTCCAGGTGCATGCATGTGTCACATATAACCTTTACAACAATCACCACAGGTTGGAACTTGTGTCGCCTACATAACCTTGGAGAATTGCTCCATGACTTGGAAGCTTAAGTTTCTTCATCTGTGAATTGGGATAATAAAACAGCATAAATATTTGTGAAGATTCTGTGCTTCAGTGAAGGTGAAAAGCCTTCTGCCACCTGTCACTTGCTCCATGAATATTGCTTATTACTCAGGTATTCGACCTTCAGGATGTACTGCACACCCTCTCTGCTGGAGATGTAGTGGACTGGGCCATGCAGGGCCCTTGCTGTGCTCAGTCTGATGGGTGTGGCAGTGGGAGAGCTCAAGACTCTGCTCACTGCTCCAGGCTGGGGTGGAAGAGGCGGCAAGGCTTCCCAAGGAAAGGACACTGAACTAGGAGCTCGGGGGATAAGGAGGCAAAAAATGAAGGCGGGCGACTGGACGTCAGGGGACTGGCCAGGCAAGGGGAGCAGCAAGTGTAAGGGGAGCGATGATGTCAGAAAACGTGCATGGAGTAGAAGAGGTGGGTGTAAGGCCAGTGGCAGTGCAGGACAGGTCTGGAGAGGTAAGCAAAGCTGAGACGCCATGTCCTGATGGTGACAAGGAGCCAAGGAAGGGGTTTTTTTTTTTTTGGTACCAGGGATTGAACTGAAGGACATTCGACCACTGAGCCACACCCCCAGCCCTATTTTGTGTTTTATGTAGAGACAGGGTCTCACTGAGTTGCTTAGTACCTCGCCGTTGCTGGGATTACAGGCTGGTGGCTCCATGCCTGGTTCTATGGCAGGACTTTAAGTAGGACAGTGACAGGCTTGGATTTGCATGTCAGTTACAGTGTGGAGCAGGGCCCAGAGGGGAGAGCCTGGGCCTAGAGGTGGTAGCTGTTCCTGAAGCTCAGAATTCATGTGACAAGTCCGAGACCTATCTGGTCACAGAACTGTGGACATCTCTTGATGCCTTTGGGTCATGTCCTCCAGAAGCCCCTGCGAGTAGAATCCATAGGATGTACCGGCAAAAGGCAGGAGCACAACACTGGCAGGAGGTTACAGGGGCCCTGATGGAGGGAAAGTGTCTTGCCCCGGTCCCAGGTCAAGCAGGAGATAGTACTCGGGAGCTCTATCAGGGCCTTTTCCTTTCAACACTGTGCTGGAGAGAGCCTGGCCCCATAGAAGTGTTCCATAGACACTCTGGGTTAAACCAAATGAAACACTTAATCTTCTCAAAGCCTTTCATATGTTCACATGCATATGGTTCTTGGAGAAGGTCACATCCAGCAGCCCCTCCTCCATCTAGCATAGAATCTCATCCTGTGGAACAGTGCGAGCCCTTTGCATGTCCTTCTTTTGCTTATCATGACTGTCTGGTGAACATGGCACAGCACATTCACTGCAACTTTTGGGGAGGGACAGAAAATACTTTCTGACAAATTTATTCCACACCCCACTATGTAAATAGGAAAAAAACAGAATTGCTCTGGCTGAAGTGGAGGCTAGAGATCCCTCTGGCCATCTCTTCACTGCTGCCAGCCATGCAAGAGCCCTGTGAAGCCCATTTTGAAAACCATTGGTGGAGAACTATAAGCACAGGGTTGAAATTAGGAAACTTGTGGCACCAGCTCTGCTGTTAATTCTTTCACCTTGGGCAAGTCATTTAGCCTCATTGGGCCTTGATTTCCCCACTTATGCCACTCTGTTGGACTGGAGGTTTTCTAGCATCCTGAACTCAGCTTGGATATGAGGACTAGAAATTTATGACTGCAAAAGCCTAGCTCTTAAGGTCCCATGGCTAAGACTCTACTGCTTAGAATTCCAATTTGGGGATGGCCTGTAGCCACCCTGCGCTGATGCAGCACGCTGGAGCCCAGGCTGCAAAAAGCAGAGTTTATTAAGTGCAGCGCATTGCTCAGGGGCACCAGGTTCCCAGGAGAGGGCATGCCCTGTACAGGATGGAGGGATTGGGATGGGAGGGCTGGGAGGAACTGAATCAGCAGCCATTCAGTGGGCAGAGCTGGGAGAGGGACCCAGGTCTCCTGCTCTATCTTTAGATCTCCTTAGCAACTGTCACCAGGGCACCCAGCTGAAGGCACAGGCTGAGCCAGCGACCTGCGAGAGGAGGTGTTTGCCTCCAGCCCTCTTCTTGAGCTGCAGAAAGGGCTGTGGGCTGGCCAGGCTCTAGAGCCAGAGAAGGGAGACTGAGTGCAAAGCTGCTTGCAGTGGGACAGGCGTGGAGCCAACACAGAGGTTGTCCAGGCAATGCCTTGCTCCAAAAATGCTGGCAAGCCAGAACCCAAGGCCTTCAGTGCATATGGTACGTAAGTGAAGGTCCTTTTCCAAAGAGCAATTAGCTTCTCCTGGGGTCATTCTCTAAACACTGAGGGACAACCTAGGTGTTGTGAGCTGGCATGGACACCACAGTTGGAGCTCCTAAAAGGCCTTCTAATTGGAGGGACCAGGGCAACTCCCTCTTCTCCTGCCCACCTGCTACTTATCCTGGACTTGGCTTCCTTGGAGAAGTCCTTCCTGACTCCAAGGATGGCTGCTCACCATGTCCGGACTCTCCCAGCCCCCTGTCCTCCCTCCACACAGAAGGATGCCAGGGAGAAATGCCTAACCCCACAGTGTAGATGAGAAACCAAAGTCCTAAGAGGTGAAGACATTTGCCCAAGGTCACATGGCAAGTGAGCAGCAGGGCCACGCTTGTACGCCTTGACTTCTGGTTCTGGTCTGAGATTCTTCCTGTGTCCCTGCAGCTGGCCCCCGGTTGGTCTTTGGAAAGGAGAGCAGGGCTAGAAGAGGAAGTAGGAGTCCTTGGCTAAGCCTGCACACAGCAAGCACTTGGCCATGTCCTCAGTAAACTTGGGGGAGCCACAGACCAAGGCAAATGGCTTTCTCCGACAACGACCAACCAGCTCTTCAATCAGGTCCTGGTCCAGGTGACCAAAGTGGGTCTTCTCTCGGTAGCTCCAGGGAAGCTGTTCTGGGGAGTTCTCCTGGGAAGATCAGAAAGAGCAGGAATGACTACCAGGGGTTCCTCAGAGTTCACACTGCCAGCTTTTCTCTGCCAAATGAGGAAACAGGCAGAGGATGGAAAGCAAACCTACATCCTCATCATCCTCGCAGCAGCTTTGGGAGTAATTACCCCCTAGAGCAGAGGAGGTACGGGGAGGAGGAGAGGCTTCCCTGGGAAAGTGCAGAACTCCGGTCTCACCACTTTTCACTGCCTCTCTACCTGTCACTGGCAGGAAGCAGTTCTCCCCATAGATAAGGGATTCCCAGAGTCCCTCCAAGGTGATCCATTACTATCACCTCATGGCATACTTTTGTTCATTTGTTTTAAGGTTTCAAGTGAATTCTGAGTTCATTTGACAGATGTTTGCCAGGTGCTCACTCATGCCAGGCATTATGGTGCTAGGTGTAGGGGACATGGTAGCTGCTCAAATAGACCAGTCTCCAGGTCATGTTCTAGCTGTGTGTAACACAGGTCCCAGGCACACAGCCGCCATCACAAAAGGGGATCTTATCCTTCACACAGAGGCCCAAGAGGCCCAGGCTCCTTCTCTCACTACCCTCCAGCCCTGGCTCACAGCTCTCCTCCCGCTCAGGGCCATAAAGTGAATGTTCCACCTCCAGCTGACTTAAGAGGAATGTCTTCTTCTATCTTAAATAAACATTTTACTTATTTATTTATTTTGGGGGTACCAAGGAGGGATTGAACTTAGGGGCACTCGACCAATGAGCCACATCCCCAGGCCTATTTTGTATTTTATTTAGAGACAGGGTCTCCCTGAGTTGATTAGTGCCTCGCTTTTGCTGAAGCTGGCTTTGAATTTGCCATCCTCCTGTCTCAGCCTCCTGAGGCACTGGGATTATAGGTGTGCACCACCGCACCCAGCAGTAAACGTTTTATTGAAGTATACATACACATGGAGAAGTGTACAAATCATTGTGTGCACAGTTTGAAGAACTTTAATGGACAAGAAATCATATCATCAGCACACAACCAAGCCCAGGGCAGGACTGACACTCTGTAGACCTATAAGGCCAGCTGCTAGTTCCTGGGGCCAAAGAGAAGGAAGGAGAGGGGCGGGTGGGAGATGGAATCTTAGTTCCTCCACCATTTCCTGAGAGACTGATCTCTCTAAGCTATAAAATGAGGGCTCAGGCTGTGGAAAACCACGGTCTGGCAAGCCACAGGGTAAAACCTTGTAGAAGCCCTAGAAGCAGAGGCCTCTAGCGTCAATTGTGCTCACAGAGCCCTGGAGCTCCACCTCACACAGCCTGTCTGACCCCAAAGGCCCTCTGGTGCTGGGGAGTGGAGGAGTCCTCGCTGATGATGTGACTCTTCCCACACTCCCTCCATAGTCTGACCCACCCTAAGGGGCCTCAAGGGCAGGGCCCAGTAAGGCCCACTGGCTTCTCTTCTTCCCAATGCCTAATTCTCTCAGGACAGTTGGGTTTGCTTGTCACCACTCTAACTGTGTGCCCCAAAATTCACTGGGTTTGGCTGCCACTTGGGTGGGGAGGGGCCTGTAAGCAATGGCAAGTGGAGGAGGAGAGTGGGGCTGTGATAGCAGAACACCAGCACCACCCAGGGACTCTGGGAAAATGTCCAGGTTGAGGTACCCTCAGCAGGATATGAAGGGTAAGTAGGTGTTAGGAGAGGGAGGGGGACAGTGCCCCTGGCAGGGGACATCACTTGAGCAAAGGCCTTACAGCCCGGAAAGCTGAGCTCACTTGCACCACTGAGCAGACCACTGAGCAGACCTGTCCTGTGTGCAGGACACCCAGCACAAAGGGAGGCTGGGCCAGGAAGTGAGGCTGTACATGCTGCCAGGGCTACTGAGTTAAGACACTGTCCTAATGGCAGTGGGGAGCCAGGGAAGGGCTGTCTCAGAGTGGTGGTGGGGTCAAATCTGTCATTTAGGCTGCAGAATGAAAGACAAATTGGCAGGGAGTAGCTGGAGCAGGAGACCCTTAAGGACGCTATTTCCGGGGCCCAGTCAAGGGAGCAGGAGCCCTGAATCAAGGGAGTACGGAGAGACAGGAGCCACCATCCTCAGACCCCTTTATCTGCTCCTTCCATCAATGGGCAGCCCACTCCCCTGTCCAACCTCAGGCATCTGCATCATCAAAGTTCCCAGCCCAGAGCTGAAGATGAACTTGAATGCAACTCTCAGGCCAAGCTCAAACGTCACCTGCTCTGCAAAGCCCTCCCAATTCTGACTGCTGGCCACCAGCATCCTGCCCATCCTCTCAGCATCTTATGCTGTCCTGTCTCACAGTGATGAGGACAAACAGAAAGGCCTCTGAGCAGGACCACCTGGCCCATCCCAGCTATCCACCAGTTGGCTGGGTTATTTTGGTCTTAATCTTTATTTTTTAAAATTTTTAGTTATAGATGGACACAATATCTTTATTTTGTTTATTTATTTATTTTTATGTAGTGCTGAAGATTGAACCCAGTGCTTCACATATATGAAGCAAGCACTCTACCACTGAGCCACAACCCACCCCCTATTCTTAATCTTTCTATGCCTCAGTTTCTACATCTTAAAAGGGGCATCATGGCAGTACAAGCACCATGACACTCTGGGGGGATTAAATGGGTTAATACACACAGTGCTTCGAATGGTGCCAGGCACAGAGAAAGTGCTCAACGAAGGGGAGCCCTTATCACTTGTCCCTGTGCCATCTCCCTATGCATAGGTGAGCGCCTGCAGGGCAGGGAGTGAGTCATCTTCATTTTTGTGTATTGGCACCTTGTAGACATGTGGGTGGGTTACAGAGGACAGGAGAGCTGTCCAGGGTGGCTCTGCCAGGTTACTGCCCTCCTGCCCCTCCTCCCACTATCCGGGACCAGCTCTAGGGCAGGGGCATCATGGCCTTCCTTCACCCACTCCCTCAGGCTGTACACAAGCCTCTGGCTTTGTGCCCCTGCCTGGGTACTTCCTGCTGCTACTAATGTTCACCAAGCATGACCTTCATTTTTTTTTTTTTTTGGTACTGGGGATTGAACTCAGGGGCGCTCGACCACTGAGCCACATCCCCAGCCCTATTTTGTGTTTTATGTAGAGACAGGGTCTCACTGAGTTGCTTAACGCCTCGCCTTTGCTGAGGCTGGCTTTGAACTTGCGATTCTCCTGTCTCAGCCTCCCTAAGTGCTAGGATTATAGGCTTGCACCACCGCGCCCGGCTAAGCATGACCTTCTTGATGTTCTTGCCACTGAGCATTCTGCCCCATGGACAGGCCACAGACCTTGGCCCATGGAGAGCCCAGGAACTATGGTTTGGGGAAGGGAAATCCAGTTTCCTAACCCATCCCTTTCCCACCTGACCATAATGCTGAGGTTCAGCTAATTGATAGCTGCCTCAAAGAGGAAATTAATAAGAGGACTGTCCACAGTACAGGGCAAGAAGACTGACCCTAAGCAACAAGGAATTCTGGGAGGCCCCAGGAGGGACCCTCAATCCAGCAGGTGCAAGAAGGAGAATTAAAGCTACAGACCAAGGAATGCACAAGGACGAAGGCAGCTGAGGACCTGGCTTGAGATAAAGTGCAAAGACAGTCCTCCATGCTATGGTGGTGAGGATCCAGGAAGGGTCACTAGAGTGAATGGAGGGGACGGGGAACCAGAGGGAGGCAGTATCAGAAGGTACAGCAACTTCCAAATAGATAATCTGCAGCTTGGGGAGTCTCATGGGCGGACAAATTGAGGTGATAGAGGAACCTACTAAATGGAGGGAACCTGGATCCCATCTGGACCATCAGTTGCTCATGGAGTCCCTACTCTGTGCCTGGTACTACATGAATCCCTGAACAAACAGTGCTGACCCAGACACGTGGTCCTGGCTCCAAGGAACTGAACACATTGAGCCTGCCCTGACTCCACAGCTGGCCCCAGGTCACACCGCTGGTGATGCTAGAGGGTGGGGGAGGCAGCAAAGGATGGTAGGAGGAACTAGAGCTCAGGAAGGAGTCAGTCCTCAGCTCAAATCCTGGCTCAACACTGTCTATAGTGTGATACAACTGGCCTTCACTCATGAGTTCTATTTGCATTTTGCATAAGAACATGGTGACAGCTGGGCACAGTGGTACACATTGTAATCCCAGCAACTCAGGAGGCTGAGGCAGGAGGATCATAAGTTTGAGGCCAGCCTCAGAAATTTAGCAAGACCCTCAGCAACTTAGTGAGACTGTCTCAAAATTTTAAAAATGTAAAGGACTGGGGATGTAGCTCAGTGGCAAAGTAATAAAAAGGATTGGGGATGTAGCTTAGTGGTGAAGTAACCCTGGTTCAATCCCTAGTGCCAAAAAAAAAAAAAAAAAAAGACCATGGTAACACCCGCCTTCTGTGCCAGGAGCCTGGTGGATATACCACCAGTGAGAGAGATTATTAGCATAGCGTAGGGCAAAGAGTCAGGTCCTTGGGATGAGTGCAAAGTGACTGCAAAGTCTCAGGGAGGGAAGACACCACCCTGGGCTTACCTGGCTGAGAATGAAGAAAGTGCGGACATTCCAGAAACGAGCCTGCTCCTGGAGAAAGGTTTTCAGGTAGATGCCTTCAAAAGTCTTAAAGCAGCAGACCAGGGTGACAAAGGTCTCATCATCTGCATTGTCTGTGATGCTCTGTAGGATGGGCACCATGGGGGCCAGACCTGTGCCTGCAGCCAGCATGAGGAGCTCACCATACTGGGGAGTAGAATGAGCGGGACAGGTAGACGGAGGGTCTCACCCCACCTGTCCTGCTTAAGGGCCTTTTCTTAGTCTTGCTTGAACCAGCAGCAGTGCCCTTCCTGGGTGTCCATCCATCTATGCCCCCTCTCTTCTCCTCCAGGAAGTCATCCTGGTGTGTGCAAGGCATGTGAGGTGTGCATAACAGAGCTCATGGCATCTTGAGGCTGAAAGGGAACACAGCAGTACAGCCCAACCTGTAAGGGGCTTGGCTGTCTCTAAAGCCTCGCCACAAGGACTCTGCTCACATGCTTCTGCTGCTGTGGAGCTCGCTGCCTCCCAAAGCAGCTTGCTCCATTGCAGGCCATCTGCTCCTGCTAGGGAGGTCTCTCCACCTCACATGGAGCTGAAACCTGCTCCCACCAAAGCCTTGCTCACTCCCAACTCCTCTGTAGCCCTATTCTCTGGGCTACTTCCTTTGTCCTTGGGCAGCCCTGAAGAGATCCCAGCTTGGACCCCAGAGCCTGCCCTTCTCTAGATTAAGTAAGATAATACATGCAGGTGTCTAACAGAGCTCTGGTCCAAAGAGCCATGCAGTAAAGGTGAGCTCCTACTCAAGTGGCCTAGCCCCTCAGTTCCTCCTCACTGAACTCATTTCCCGGCTCTAGACCTCTTACAGAGGGGCAAGCCTTCTTAAGGTGAGTGCATCAAAAGCTAGTACCTGACCCCCATGCAGAGAGGTATTCACTTCCCTCATTCTGGAGATTAGGCCTCTGCGTATAAATCCCCAACCATGTGATCTTTTTTTTAAATCAATCTGGGCCTCAGTTTCTTTTCTTTTTTAGTTGTAGATGGACACAATTTCTTTATTTTTCTTTATTTTTATTTTTATTTTTTTGGCACCAGGGATTGAACTCAGGGGTACTTGACCACTGAGCCACATCCCCAGCCTTATTTTATGTTTTATGTAGAGACAGGGTCTCACTGAGTTGCTTAGCACCTCGCCGTTGCTGAGGCTGGCTTTGAACTCGCGATTCTCCTGTCTCAGCCTCCCTAAGTGCTGGGATTACAGGCTTGCGTCACCGCGCCAGGCTTATTTATTTTTAATGCGGTGCTGAGGATTGAACCCAGTACCTCATGCACGCAAGGCAAGCGCTCCACTACTGAGCTACAAGCCCAGCCCTGGACCTCAGTTTCTTAACTGGTAAAAATTTTTTAAAAATAATCCAAGATGGTTGTGCACATCTATAATCCCAGCTACTTTGGAAACTGATGTAGGAGCACCATAAGTTTGAGGCCAGCCTCAACAACTTAGTGAGATCCTGTCTCAAAATGAAAAATAAAAAGGGCTGGGGATAATGGAGAAACTTTGGTCAAAGGAGAGGGAAGGGAGGGGATGGGATATGGGGGCAGGAAAGATGGTGGAATGCGATGGACAACAATGCCCTAGGTTCATGTATGACTGCACATGTGGTGTAACTCTATATTGTGTACAACCAGAGAAGTGAAAAGTTGTGCTCCATTTGTGTACAATGAATCAAAATGCATTCTGCTGTCACGTAAACCTAATTAGAATATATTAAAAAAAGGGCTGGGGATGCAGCTCAGTAGTAGAGCACACCTGGGTTCAATCCCCAGTAACACACACATACACACAGACACTTATCTCAAAATTGTTGTGAGGCTTACAAGAGAAGACAAAAAGTGCCTGGCGAGGAACTGAGGTTTAATCCAATTAGATTGCTTCCCTTTACTAGGCGCAGGACGCCCTCCTATCTGCTGTTGTTGGGCCATGTCATGCTGTCCTGTGTTCATGCAACTTCTCACCTCCAGGTCTTCAGCCTGCCTCATCCCTCCTTGCTGTTCTTGATGTTCAGGCTGTCTCTTCTGGGAAGCCTTTCCCAGCCAGGGCCAGGGAAGTATCTTCCTTTGTGTTCTCATAGCTTGCTGTGCCTCCCTTGACACACTGTTGTCATCTATTTGTGTGTCTGTCTCCTCCATTAGACTGAGAGGGAGGATAGGAGCCTTGTCTGATCCACCTCTGGTCCCTAGAGTCCAGCATGGGCCAGGGCTTGGGTGGACACTTGTATCTGTCTATTGCATGAATACACACACGCTTGAGTGTCAGCCTCGGGGCTGATACAATGTCTGTCTGTAATGGAGACAAGTGCAGAGCAGCAAAGCAGGCTGGCAAGAAGGGAGCAGCACCCAAGCATTCTCATGGGAGCAAAGGCAGCCCTAGTCAAAGCTTCTAGTGGCCAAAAGGAATGCATGAAACAACTCTCCTTTCCCTATACCCTCACAGATGAGAAATGCAGGGGCTAGTGCTGGAGGTATAGCTCAGTGGCAGAGTGCTACCATGTACTAGGTCCTGGGTTCAGTTCCCAGTACTAGAAAAAAAAAAAGATAAATAAATACAGGGGCTTTTGAGTGTTTGGTGGATGCAAAGGACAGCCATATGGCATCAGAAGGTTTCCTCCTGGAAAAAGTGGTCAAGACAAAATTGTATCTGGTGTCCACCCTGGGCAAAGAAACAGGAACAATTCTTATGCCTTGCTCTCAAGGATCTGGGGGCACAGGGACACTGAGCTAAAATGTAGGGTTGAGTGCAGTTAGTACTAGGGGAGTCCTGTGGAATCCTGTGGAAGGGCACTAACGTGTACATGTGGATGTGTAAACTGGGGACAGAAGCACTTGAAAGCTGTTGTGGGAACTGAGTTAACACATAGCGAGTGCTAAGGTCAGAGCCTGTACACTGAAGGTGCCAAATATGTGTTGGATGGTATTATTTATTTATTTTCCTTTTTTTTTTTTTTTTTTGGTGCTAGGGGTGGAATCGAGGGCCTCATGGATCTAGGCAGGTGCTCTCCAGGTGAGCTACACCCCGTCGCTCATAGTATTGTACATACATATGTGCATGCGCTCAGTTTGCATGTGTGTGTATGCACATATACCAACATATTCATTCATGAAAGAGGATTTGGAAGAATATACACCAAGGTAGCAAGCCCAGTGTGTCTAAAGAAATGGCCCGCAGGTATTTTTTGTTTTCTTCTTTTTGTCTCTATATACCTATAGCTCATTTTTGCGGGTAATGAATATGTACTGCATCTGTAATATGGAAAAAACCAATAAACACTATTTTTAAACTAAACAAAAAGAAAGGAGAGGCAAGCATGATTCATTCTTTTCCATTTGTTTTTGTTTTGCTTTGTTTTCCTAATTATAAAGGTAATAGGCACTCACTATAGAAAATTTAGAATGTATAATTTTGGAACATATAATGAATGAAGAAAATAAAAATCACCCATAATTCTACCATTAAGAGCTGCTAACATTGCATTGTATTTTCCTTTCATATTTTTTCTGTGCCTTTTCAGTTAGTTTCTCAACCTGTTGTACATTCAGCTTTATACCTAATGTTTACCACTTGATCTTATAGAATAAGCATGTACCATTTATAAGCATAATTTTAAAACACAGGATAATACTCTATCAAGTGCATATTTGTATACTGGAACCCGGCATATTTATTGTTCCTTTAATGCTGGATATTCAGTTGTCTCCAATTTTTTGCCATTACCAAAAAAATGCCATCAATACATTCAAAGTAGTCAGCATTTTGGATTCTTTCCATACAACAGACTTCTAGATGTGAAATTACTGGGTCAAAGGATTTAGAGATTCTTAAGACTCTTGGTATACACTGCCAAACTGCTCTGCAGATATGCACCAACTAAAGAGGAATTGCTAATTATTCCTGGGAAAGTCAGGGAAGTACATGAATATACCATGTACCTGTCTAAGGGCAAGAGCCTTCTGAGCTGGGAAGCAGTGGGCTCCCAAGCAGGGAATCATGGTGTATTTGGCCTTGTGAGTGGAATGTACAGTACAGCACCTGAGGGTTAGGTGGTACGGGGTCCTAAACACCAAGTAAGTGAGTCTGATTTTCTAAGCGATGGGCAGCCATGGATAGTCCTGGAGCAGAGCAAGTTGTTTTGTTTATTAGTGCCTTTTCCATCTCCTCGCTCTCTCAACCCCAAGGACACTCTCAGGACTGGGTTTAAGCTCATGAACAAAGGTTCTATGGCCTAAACTATGAGAATCACAGCTCTGGAGTTAAGCCAGGGAATCTCCTAAAGACTTAGGGTGCTGGCACTGACCTGATTTGGTTTATAGAAGAAGCTTCCAAAAGGTCCTCGCCAAAAGGCTGTCTCTCCCACTCTCCAGGACTTGACACACTGGGACATCAGCCCCGTCTGGTAGCACTGAAAGCAAACACAGGGAGAGCTCAATGGGAAAGGTACATGCTGCCAACACAAACCACATTTGTCATTAATGTGGAGCTCTTCCTGCATGCTGCATACCTTCTTGCTTCTAATCCACCTCTGCACCTACACGTTGGTACTGGCATTCCTGATTTTCAGATGAGGCCCAGAAGTTCACACACAAGTAGATGGCAAGGCTGGGGTACAAATCCACAGGACCAGGCATCTCAACCCAAATGCCCACAGGGACCCATAACCAAGTGACTAATGGCAATTAACAATTTCGGTGTCAGGGAGACAGCAGAGAGTGGTGAGGACTGATAAATTGGTGAGGGAGTGCTCCTTCTAAGGAGGAAGCCACTTTGCAAGTTCCAACCCATAGTTTGTGGGGCTGACGAAGCCAAATCTTCTGATTTTCTAAAAGAAGCAACAAATCTATTTTTATTTAAAATCTCCCATTTCAAAATGTCAGTAATTAATAAAAAATTTAAAACACTATGCAAAACAAAATCAAATATATTTGTGGGCTAGATCGTTTGCAGGCCACACATTTGCAATGTCTAAATTATCCTACACCATGTGCTGAATATATGAGAAAATGAAGGTTGTAGAATGGATTCTCCATGGGAGGTGGGCAATCTACATTGTCTGGATGCTGCCATTCTGTGCCAGGCACCATGCTGTGACTGCAGGGGAAACAACTGGACCTTAAATGCCATGAAGGCAGCCAGTATCTGAATCACAGAAAAGACTTAATATCTCAATGAATTAATCAATCAATCCAATTGAGACCCTCCATTTAAGAGTACACAATCTGGGACTGGGGTGTAGCTTGGTGGTAGAACATTTGCTTGGCACACATGAGGCCCTGGTTCAATCACTAGCAACACACACACACACACTCTAGGAGGGACCTACAGCTCGGACATACACTAAGTAGAGACTACCTAATGCCCCATGAGAAGGATGAAGTGCTAGAAGAGCACAGCCAGGCTTAAAGAAAAGACTGGGCTTTGGTCTCCAAATCTATTTTCCATGACCCAGAGCCACTCGGATATTATCTTGACTTCTGTGGGCATCATCTGCATAAGAAAAGGGGAAGTCCTGCTACAGGAGGTGGCACACTGGCTGGTAATCCCAGCAACTGGCTGGAAGGCTAAGGCAGGAGGATTGTGAGTTCAAAGCCAGCCTCAGAAATTTATTGAGGCCTTAAGCAACTTAGCAAGACTTTGTCTCTAAATAAAATATAAAAAGAGCTGGGGATGTGGCTCAGTGGTTAAGCACCCCTGGGTTCAACCTCCAGTACCAAAAAAAAAAAAAACAACAACAACCAGGTGGGGATGGGGGAGTCCTTGGCTCACCTGGAAGAGCTCTAGGAAGAAGAGTACTCCCGCCCCACCGCAGTGCTAAGGATGAAGCCAGGGCCTTACATGTTAGGTAAGGGCTCTACCACTGAGGTCCACCACCAACGAGGGAAAGGTTCTGCTCCTGACTTGCTTGAGGCTGGGTCTTGGCGTATACTTTGGTGTTTGTAGGAAGGTCTTGTAGGGAGGCACAACCCCAGTTGTGGACTCAGAGGCCCTATGGCACAGATAGCACCAGGGAAAAGGGAAGGATTCTTCTGAGTCTCTACATAGCTTGGCATGGAGTAGATGCTCAACATGAACTGTAAAACAAAACTGACACTGAACTTTGTCCTTCTACTTGGGATCATATTACTCAAGGGTCTTTGAACTTCAGTTTCTTCATCTGTACAATGGGGATAATATGATCTATTTGTGGTTATAAGGTTGAAATGAGAACAAAGAGCCAGAAGCAGTGCCCTCCCTCCTTTCTGCGTGGGGAGGTAAACCGGAAAACCCCGCTGCCTTCCCAATTTGCAAAGACATTTCTGGCTCTTCCTAGCCAGCGGCTTAGGGATAATGAGGTGCCTCTCTAAAGAGAGGCTTTCCGGCAAACGAAGGAGAAAATCAGCCTTACAGCTGGGAGGGATCCAGCTGCTCTGGAGAACTGTCTCCAGGCTTATCCTCTCAGCAGAAACACACCCAGACAAGCAGCGCAGGGAAGCAGGCCATTTGGAGAGGATTTGCAGAATCTCCCAGACAAACATCAGCGTGCAGAAGGGATCCCATCCAGGATTATGTGTGAGGGAATAAACATTCGTGTTCTGAAGCAGGCAGGGCAGGCAGGGCAGTGGGAGGGGAGACAGCGCTGGCATCTTGGAGTCAGGGGCCAGGGCTCACCCCCCATAGCACTTTTTTTTTGGTACTGGGGATTGAACTCAGGGGCACTCAACTACTGAGATGACTAAGGCCACTGAGCCACATCCCCAGCCCTATTTATGTTTTTTTTGGAGACAGGGTCTCACTGAGTTGCTTGGTGCCTTGTCGTTGCTGAGGCTGGCTTTGAACTTGCAGATTCTCCAGTCTCAGCCTCCCAAAGTGCTGGGACTACAGGTGTGTGCCACAGAGCCCAGCTCCCATAGCACTTCTTATTAGCTGTGGACTTTGGGTCCCCCTGGGCTTCAGCTTGCTGATCAATGAAACAGGAGTAATACTGCACGTCTTCGAGGGAAATTAGGATAGAAAGGCTATCCTTCAATATTGGTGTTCCCCAGGATCCCTTCTGGGATGATGGGCTCTACGTGAGGTTGGCCCATGTGAAGTGCTATCTCCAAGTCAAAAATGTCAGAGCATCGGTCATTTCTTATAGTTCAATCTAATTATTTTTTTTCTGCATAATTGGACCTCCATGACTACTTGTACATTTCTAGCCTACTCCTTGGGTCTCCAGGGCATTTTGCATCTGACACATCTGCTCATCTCATCTCTGCCAACTCCTACACTCGCCCTGGCTACCCTATAAGCACCCTTTCCTCCTGCCATTCAGGCAGAGTACAGTTCCCAGAAGACCTATTCTGTGTCACCCCTCCCTACATTTGGTATCAATCCATTGGCCTACAATGCCATTCCCTGCTACCACCAATTCATACTTCAAGGCTATCAAAGGCCCTGCCTTTGCCCACCTCCTACCCAGAGGTGATATCAGGTTAGTTCAGTTCAGAAAGTCCTCCATGTCCCACCTTTCGCCTGATTCTCTCAACTCATATTATTCTCTCTTGGCATGCATTCTTCTGTTCCAGGATGAACAACTTACTTCCCCAAATCCTGCCTGCAGACTCCTTTCCACAGTTTTTGCCAGGAAGACCAGCCAGCCTTCCTTGCACCCCCAGCTGCCCTGAGCTGGGCCGGGCCTCCTCTATCACAGCATCTGTCACCCTTGTCTCAGGGTTGGTTCCTTGAGGGTGGTCACCATGTCTGACAGACCTTTGAACCCCAATGCCCAGCACACAGTGGGTGTGGGGATTTGGTTCCCCTCCACTTCCCAGTTCTGTGCTCACTCTTCACTGATGAGAAAAAGGTGAGAAAGAATAGTTTTCCCTAAAATGTACAGAGACTATGACCTCTGTCAGTGGTCTAGCAGGCCCCCTCCCCAGAAGAAGAGAGGGAAGAAGGTCCCTTTACCCAGCCTGGTTGTTCTTATAAGTCATTCTCTTCCCATGTAAACACTGGATGAGAACTGTACCATCCCAACCTAGCTAGCAAGGGAGGTACCAATTCATGACATCTTAGAGCATCCTCCAGAAGAGTCAACTTACCTTGATTAAAACTTCAAAGTATCCTTCTGCACTGGCAGGGCTGATGGGTGTGTAGGCTCTCTGAATTTCCAAGTCATCTACTATCCCTCTGGGAAGAAGTACACAGTCAGGTGGTCAGCCAGTCATTCAACAAACTCTTATCAAGAACCTCCTCTGCCAGGCTGATGAATATGAAGGTGGGGTCCAGATATCCCCAGAGGTCTCACTGAGAGGTAAGTTACAGCAGAAGAAAGAGCACTGAACTCACCCATTGCCATATGGTGGTTGTGACAGGCAAAGTAATTTAAAATTCTAGCTGCCTCTTCTGCAAAATGGAAATAGCCATCTATGTTCCAATTGTGTGGTTCCACTGGAATTACAGAGGGAAACACTGATGATAGGCTGGGGATATAGCTCCGTTGGTAGAGTGCTTGCCTCGCACACACAAGGCCTTGGGTTCAATTCCCTCCCACCCAAAAAAAAAAAAAAAGCACTGATGACGTAAGCAGTTTTGGGGACACTATTGTGGTTTTTCCTGACCTCTTCTCAACTATGTAGTGATGATAAAGATATTAAAAAAATTGCTTTGATTTATGAAATACTATCATGTGCCTGTAGCTTCAAAACTAGGAGGATTCTAAAGAACATGAGTCCAAAGCCCTATCCCCTGCATGAGTCCTCTCTACAATGTTACCATGAAGTCTGGATAGCACTCATGAGTAACAATAATAGCCATGTTGAATTAAAGGCCTACTATGCACCAAGCATATTACACTGCTATTTCATTTCATTCAAATGAAATGCAGAATCCTATGCTTAGAGATGTCACTTGCATAGCTAAAATTCAACTGTAACTCTAACTCCAAAGCCAGGTTTCCCAACACTACTGCTCACAGCTTCCCAGGAGCATCCAAGCACTCCTATCCAGGCTTGCCATGTGCAAAATGTTCTTCTCTGAGGTATGCAAGGTAAAAAGGCCCAGTCTCAATGCATCAAAAGCAGGGCATTAACCAGAAATATTTAATAAATGCTTATGAAACAAATGAGGAAATAAGGAACGGACATATGACATAACTTAGATACAAAGAGCCATGATGTCTTCTGCAACAGAGGTAAAGCTGACAGAGGGAGCAATCGCTCTCATCTGCAGAACCTCAGAAATCTCCTGGAGTACTGAAAGATGAGCAGGCCACTGACAGATCGTAGTGGGGACAGGAAGGAAAGTAACTGCAGGCATATGGAGCAGCCCAGGCAAAAGCTTAGAGGCAGGACAATGTAGGCAAGTCTGGAACTGGTGTGGGATGGCAAGGCTCAGATGAGGAACACATGTGGAGTGGGGGACTGGGAAGGACTCGGTGGGAAAGGAAGCTGGAGGCCTTGGCTTCGGATGTCATCATGGAAGTACTGAGGTGCATCAGAAAGTGAACAGGGAGTGACATGGTCAGTTGGGTATGTTAGGAACGTCACTGGGATAGTGAGGAGGATGGAGGAGAGAAGCTAGTCTAATCTGGCTTACAGATTAAGGGTTGCATGAGGCTGTGACCTGCCCTGTGGCTTCTCCTGCTTCCTGGAAAAGTGAGCTTCAAGGGCTGCCAGGCAGACTATAGGTCAGAAGCAGCTAGACACACAGGCGGAGTCTGAACAGCAATAAGCTCTCTCCTGGTTCCCACCTTATCCTCTGACTGCACCTTATGTCTCCTTTGCCAGCTCCTCTATCTCTTGCCAATCCCATAAATTCCAGAGTTTTCAGGGTTCAAATCTATGCTCTTTCCTCTTTTCACACACACACACATATGCTCCCAAATGCCATCCAGGTATGTGCTGATGATTCCCAAATCTATATGTGCAACTCAGATCTCTCTGCTGAGCCTCAAACCTATAGAACTGACTGCCTGGCTGACACCTATCCCTGAGTATTCCAAAGGGTCTTGTCCCTGGAAAGGTGGGGGCAGGAAGCCAGGTGGGTGTAAAGTACCAAAGCAGGTCAGGATGAACCTCAGAGAAGTGGCTAAGAGTGTAACTCAGGAGCCAGGCTGTTTTGGTTTGAATCCTAGCTCTATGACTTCTCAGCTATGTGATGTTGTACAAGTTTATTTTCAGTGAGTGTCCTTTCTACTGGTGCTAATCATAATAGGTTAAAACCACAGGCCCTAGAGCCAGATTGCTTGTCTTCAAATCCTGGCTCCAACATTTCCTAACTGTGTGATCTTGGCCAAGTTCCTGAATCTCTCTGAATTCAGGTTTCTCTGGGGGATGATAGTGGCAACTACTCACACAGGACTTTGTGAGGGTTACATGAATTCACACATATGAATGCACAGACTGTGCCTTGGATAATAAATGCTGCTAAAGTGCTTGTATTATTATTTTTCATGAAAATGTATTATCTAGTTCCATTTGAAGAACCATCTGAGTCACGTATTGCTATTTTGAAAAAGACAAATGAAGGCTTAAGGGAGGTCAGGCAAGTTGCCCTAGGCCACCACCAGTTAGCACAGGAAGGCAGGTAGCAAGGCTTTGGTCCTCCCATGACCTGAGTGTACCGTAGAACAAGGTGCTGCCCAGGGTGCAGGCCGAGTTGGCTGTTTCCAGGTACTGCAAATCGAACATGGTAGGTGTCCTTAGTAAGTTTGTCCATGGCACTGATGCGGAAAGCCAGGAAGGTCTCTGGGCTCAGGTTGGAGAGGCAGCTCTGCAACAGGAAAAGACCTGACAGCTAGAGGCTATGCTTAAGGGACACAGCAAGCATCTTTCCCATGTTCTCCAAGGAGAGCTGTCTTGGTGAGTAAGTTTTATGTGTAACAGAGAGCAGTGCCACCTTATTTCCCTCTTATCCAAGAATATGAGAGCACTTTATATTGAGCTTGTCTTACTCTTAAACCTTCCGTGGGTCCTATCAGTCCCAGAATCAAATAAAGGTTCCTTAGCCTATACTCAAGGGTCCAGTGAATGACCCTCAAGCCTCAGTTTATCTCCCATGCATCAGATGCCAGACTTTTCTCCCTCTTCCAAAGAACACCTGCTACCTCTAATCTCTGAGTCTTTAGCTGCCCCAGCTGTGTCCTCTATCCAAGACACCTCCAGTGCATGAGACCTGCTCAGCTTTCAAACCTGCCTAGTTCTAGATGTGCAGAGTTGAGAAATTAAAGGGACTTTAGAGATGATCTAATCCAATATCCTTACATGACATATGGGTAAAATGAGGACTGAAAGGTAGTGGCTTACTTGCCCAAAGTCACACTGGGAACAAGGACTCAAATTCATGTCTCCTAGGACTCAGCCCATTGCCATTACCATTCCACCCTACCTTCAACTCCTCCAGGAAGACTTCTCTGAATGCCATGACTCAGAATTCTCTCTTCTTGAAAATGCCCACACCTTAATTCAGTTGACCTGAGACTCCCCCTTGTCCAGGTCAGAGTACAGCACCAACTTTGGAGCTCCCACTACCCATGGGAATGCTGACAGGGACACAGAACTGATGTTCTCAGGCTTGGTATCCAAGGCTTTGTCTCCACTGTGCCCTCTCCCACTCTCCTAGACCCCAATGCAGGTCACAGCTGCCTGGGGCTCTGGAAAGAGCACTGGATCAAGTCAGGAGCACTGGAGTTAGCTCCAATTCAGCTGCTTCTCATCTGTGGGGTCTTAGGCAAATCATTTGATCCTCTGGGTCTCAGTTTCCCACTGTATAAAAAGAGGCCAACTCATCCCTGATAAGCCTATGATTATCAGATAAGATAACAACATAAAAGCTTTTTTTTGTTGTACTGGAGACTGAACCCAGTGGCACCCTACCACTGAGTAGAGTCAGTCCTTTTTATTTATTATTTTTATTTTGAAACAGGGTCTCACTAAGTTGCCCAGACTGGTCTTAAACTTGCAATCCTGCCTCAGCTTCTGAAGTAGCCAGGATTATAGGCATGTACCACCATGCCCAGCACAATATAAAAAACATTTTATACAATGTAAATTGTAAAGGAAATGTAAAATCTCTATTATTATGACATTAAAAGTTAAAAAATAAAATTTACTCCAGGCCTGATGGCACAAACTTATAATCCCAGCAGTTTAGGAGGCTAAGGCAAGAGGATTGCAAGTAAAAAACCAGCCTCAGCAACTTAGTGAGGCCCTGAGCAATTTAGCAAGACCCTGCATTTAAATAAAAAATAAAGGGCTGAAGATGTAGCTCAGTGGTTAAGTACCTCTGGGTTCTAAACAAAATTAAAAAATAAATAAACCAGGTCTGGTGATGCACACTTGTAATCCCAGCACTTTGGGAGGCTGAGGCAGGAGAATCCCAAGTTCAAAGCCAGCCTCAGCAACAGCGAGGCGCTAAGCAACTCAGTGAGACCCTGTCTCTACATAAAACACAAAATAGGGCTGGGGATGTGGCTCAATGGTCAAGTACCCCTGAGTTCAATCCCTAGTATGAAAGAAAGAAAGAAGGAAAGAGAGAAAGAAAAAAAAGAGAGACAAAGAAAGAAAAAAAGAAAACATTATTAGGTTGAAATAAGCTGTTTTTAAAAATTGGTAAAATTAACTTTCTTTCATTTAACTTTCCATTTGTTAAGATAGGGATGACAGCACTATTTACTGAGCACCATGTTCCAGGTGCTTTATTTATTTATCTCATGAAATCCTTATAATAACCTCTGAAGTACTACTATCTCCATTATTCAGATAAAACTGGGTTTAGCAAATGAAAGTGATACACAATTAAATGGCCTAACCAGACCTCAGCTCTTTGTGTTACATCCTTATGGTTCTTGGTCCCTCTTTTACAAGCTAAGTTTATTGAGGGATGGTATCCTGGCACCTTTACTTTACAATTAACCTCCCTGCACCTAACACACGGGACATGGTACTCAACAGACCTAGGAGAAACTCATTCATTTGCTTAACAAATGTTTATTGACTCTAATTCTAGGAACTGCTGGCAGAAGACAGAACAGTGAGCAAGACAGAGCCCCATCACCCGCCTATGGAACCTACATTGTACTTTATTTATTTATTTTGGTACCAGGATTGAACTCAGGGGTACTCAACCACTGAGCCATTCCTCCAGCGCTATTTTGTTTTTTATTTAAAGACAGGGTCTCACTAAGTTGCTTAGCACCTCCCCGTTGCTGAGGCTGGCTTTGAATTTGTGATTCTCCTGTCTCAACCTCCCAAAGTGCTGGTATTACAGGTGTGCACCACTATGCCTGGCTTGGAACCCACATTTTAGCAGAGACACAGACAATATTCACATAAATAAGCACATCTAGAAGGTGTCCGGTGGTACTGAGAATTAAAAAATAAAATTTGAGCAGACATCAGAAAGAAGTGAAAGGGGGACTGGGATTATAGCACAGTGGTAGAGCCTTTGTCTAGCATGATTGAGGCCCTGGGTTTGATTCCCAGCACCACAAAGAAAAAAAGAAAAACAACAAAAAAAGTAGTGGAGAAATGATCCACGTGGAGATGGAGGGCAGAGAGAAGGAAGAAATGCAGCTGTCATGAACATTCTCTAGTCACTGGCAGAGGCAGAGGGCTCTGGTCCCCACCACCACCTTCCACGGGCAGAACTACAAGGAAACATTTAAGAGGGATGGATATGAAGTCATGTTTTGGAGTTGGAAAAAAACTACATTTGTTCAGGATGTATGATTGATAGCTTAGGAACAACATGCGTAAAAATAACTGAGCTTTGGGTTTGGTTTGGGCCCCAACAATGGAGAACAGTTGTCTAAAAAGTGATGGTGAGCCAAGTGTGGTGGCACATGCCTATAATCCCAGCGACTCAGGAGGCTGAGACAGGAAAATCATGAGTTCAAAGCCAGCCTCAGCAACAGCAAGGTGCTAAGCAACTCAGTGAGACCCTGTCTCTAAATAAAATAAAAAATAGGGCTGAGGATGTGGCTCAGTGGTTGAGTGCCCCTGAGTTCAATCCTTGGTACCAAAAAACAACAAAAAGAAAAAAAAAGTGATGGTGAGGCCAGGTTACATTAAGAGGCAGAAATGGGAGATATCTTTCATTCACAATGGTCAGGAGGAACATGGACAATGGGAAGCTTGTTTAGCTGTGGAAGACCCAGAAACACATTCAAAACCAGGCCTATGCACACTGTCAGAATGAATGGGTCCTCAGTTTCTCTATCTGTATAACATAAAGGTTGAACTCCATAGTGTTCTCACATCTAAATTCTGTGAACCCAGCTGGGAGCAGTGGTGCACGCCTATAATCCCAGCACTTTGGGAGGCTGAGACAGGAGAATCACAAGTTCAAAGCCAACCTCAGCAACAGCGGTGAGGCACTAAGCAACTCAGTGAGACCCTGTCTCTACATAAAACACAAAACAGGGCTGGGGAAGTGGCTCAGTGGTCATGTGCCCCTGAGTTTAATCCTCAGTACCATAAATAAATAAACAGATTAATTAATTAATTCTGTGAACCTTCTCAAACATGATAATGAAGGGCTAAATTGCTTAGTCCAAACTATGAAGTCTCCTAGGAGTTCAAAAAGGGGAAAAAAGTCAGTAAGGGGAAGCCTATTCATAATAGCTAAGATGTGGAGTCAGTCTAGGTGACATCGGGTGTAGTGGCTCACACCTGTAATCCTGGGGATTACAAGCCCCCTGAGCTCCCGGCAAGTTCAAGGCCAGACTCAGAAATTTAGTGAGGCCCTATATAACTTAGCAAGACCCTGTTTCAAAATAAAAAAATAAAAAGGGCTGGGGATGTGGCTCAGTGATTAAGTGCCCCTGGGTTCAATCTCCAGTAGCAAAAAAAAAAAAAAAAAGAGAATGAAATCCTATCATTTGCAACAGAATGAATGGAAGTGGAGAACATTATGTTAAATCAAATAAGCCATACACAGGAAGTATTACATGTTCTCTCTCATATGTGGAAGCTAAAAAAAAACGTTGGCCTGAAGGTAAGACAGTGGTTAATAGGTTGTGTGTGGAATGGGGGAATGGGAATTTGCATTTCATCAGTACACATTATATCCATGTATTGAAATGTCACACCAAACTCCACTGGTATATACAATTCACTGGTGTTAATAAAAAAAAAGAAAGAAAAAAGGATTTTCCTATTTAACAAAAGTTGGTATAGATAAGAATAGCAACATTCCCTATTTACCTAGTATATACTATAAACTATTTTGCTCTATGAGGGTAAGGACTGTGTCTGTTTTGTTCCCTCTTAAATCCTCAGTGGTTCATGGAACCTGATATATAACAAGCACTCAATAAATATTTATTACATGAAATAAATGTTAGAGTCTGTGCTAAACATCATAAATGTTTATCCCCATTTTACAGGTGGGGAAACTAAGGCTTAAGATGAAAACCCCACAGCTGCTAATAAGTTTGTTCCAGGCCTGGACTTTGATCCTAGCTCTGTCTGTTCTTCATTGCACACACTTTTCTGATGCCCGGTCACATCTTCCCAGAGCTGGTATGCTGGGCAGAGATGAGGCCAGGTAAACTCCACCACCCTGGCCCAGTAGTCTGAGTAGTCTCCTCACCTGTGACTGCTTCTCACTCAACAGGCTCCTGTCGTTGCTTGCTCGTGCTGCCTCCCACCTTTCCAGATCCCGGTGATAGAGGTCAAACACACAGGGTGAGCAGCCACTGCCACAGCACTGGGAAGGCAAGGGCTCCACAGGCTGCAGCTGTAGCCAGGCTTCCTCAGTGTCTTCTTCCCCTTTCTCATCCATTCTCAGTGGGGCCTGGGTAGCCTGGGAGGGACAACAGGTGCTCTTCCCCCCCCACCTTGCTGGCCTGGGAGAATAAAAACATAGGGGTTATACTCTGGTCTCTATTCCTTACTTTCTCACCAGTCTGCAGGTGCCAGGCTCTATGCAAACCCTGGGGACGGGGATATAGAATCTGCTATCTGATGGGGTACACTTACTACCATTGGTTTTAAGGCACTTTTAATTTTATTTTTGCAGTACTGGGGATTGAACCCAGGGCCTAGTGAATGCTAGCAAGCACTCTACCTACCCACTGGGCTACAGCTCCAGCCCTACCATTGCTTTTAGAAGAGCAGTCCCACTGTGTAAAATAAGTTTTTTGAATATTTCAGCCACAGAAAACCTGATTCCACTGTGCATGAGCTCAACTTCAGGAAAGTTTTATGGGACGGGACTCCCACGAGTACAAGAATCATGTCTTATTCCCTCTATATTCCCCCACCAAGCACAGCCTGGCATACAGAAGGCTCCCAGTAATTTGTGACAGGTTATTCACTTTATAAGTACAGTCTGGGGCCTAGGCCCAGTTCTACATGCTGTAAAGCAACACAGGTGGGCAGAACATGGTCTCTATCTATCTAAGATATAGCATGGTGTTACATCAGCCCAATCCATTTTTACTACATGCCATGTACCAGGTATGTATTATGAATGAATGAGGTGTGGGTTGTTCTTTATGCCTACACTTTTGGGAGCTAAAATGAGATAAGTAAAAGAGTTCTGTTGATGATAAACTGCTATTCAGTGTATGGGTTTGCCATATTAGTCTCTGCCTTAAGTTTACCCTCTCCGTGTTTTAACAGTCCTATTCTCTGCTTTTTGGAAACTGGCAGAAAAGTTGGCAGTGTTCACTTGAACTTTAAAGACACGGTTCAGTTCAGGCCATTCCTTTCTGCCTCTACCTTTTCAGTCTAAAAGGCACCATCTTTAAGTCAGGCCTTGACAGATGCTGTCTCTTCTCGGACATCTTTCTTCACCCTCAGGCCTTAGCTAAAAGGTTTTTGCCCCTCAGAGGTCCTCCCTGAATCTCTCCCCTTGTCACTTTCTATTAAGCACTCAATTCGTGTCTAGTATGTCATTAAACATGCATTTATTATGTGCCAGGCACTACGCTATAGATGCAGACAAAACTCAAATGGAAACAGTATGATAGGAAATAAAAACAACTAGGGAGAAGGGTTAGGACGTGTTAAATGTTGCTATACATTATCTGCCTGCCATATGTATCTCCTACTAAACTGTAAACTCTAAATCTCACGTTTTATTCATCGACACCAAACTGGTGCTTAGTACAGCGCCTGACGAAGCAGGTATTTGTACAAAACATAAATAGGGAGCAAAGGAACATTTCCACCGCTCTGGCCCTGCCTCTAAGAGGCGAAAGGGAAAGCCCCAGAAGAGAGGAAAGTAACTCGCCTTCGGCGCTGGGGAAGAGCTTCAGTACAAGCTGTGGTACGTGGAACTGGTGTGGTGGGCTGGGCCACTCTCAGGCACTAGGGAGCGGCAGCGATAAAAGACCCCACAGCAGTGAGAAGTGGGCAGAGGAAAGAAAACTTTTACAGGCATCCATTACGTGCCGGACGCCAGCTCAGGCATTTCTATGCCTATTTTTATAGTGAGGGGCATTGGGGCCGTGCCCAATTTCCAGCTGCTCGTAATTGGTCAAGGATGTTCTAATTTGGTTCTGAGGTCCTGCCCCAGTCCCACCACTGTCACTGGCGCTCACCTAGATTCCCGCAAGTCCCGTCACGTGAGGATCCTTCAGCTTTCCCCCCCCTCGGGGAGGCGGGGAGCTCTTTTCAGGACCCACCTATAAGATAGTGTAAACGGCCTATGGGGTGGGACAAGACACGGATGTCCTGACTGTGATTGGTTGAAGTGGCAGCCACTCACAAAACGAATCTCGGCGTCAAGCCCCCTGAGCTCCCGGCAGACTGTGCGTGGGGAAAGATGGCGGCGTCCAGGTGGAGGTCTTGAGGAGATCAGGGCATGGCGTTGGCTTCTGCGCCCGCAAAGCGGGCGTTTGCTGGCTCTGGGCGGCTCGGCCTTGGAGGCTGCGGCGCTCCGAGACGTGGGGCGTACGAATGGGGCGTTCGCTCCACGCGGAAGCCCCCGCCGCCTCCTCTGGACAGGGTGTACGAGATCCCTGGACTGGAGCCCATCACCTATGCGGGGAAGATGCACTTCATGCCGGGGCTCGCGCGGCCGGTCTTCCCGCCCTGGGACCCTGGCTGGACGCACCCAAAGTACCGCCCCTCGGTCCCGATTAACGAGCATCCACTGTATAAGGACCAGGCTTGCTACGTATTCCACCAGCGTTGCCGTCTAGTCGAGGGTGAGGACCCAGGACAGGCGGGAGGGAGCCTAGTTCCTCTGCCCAGTACTGACCCCCCGACCTTTTGTTGCTCTGGGTGAAACATTGAAGCCCTGCGGGTTTTGGTTTCTTCGTCTGAAATATGGAACCATAGTGATTTCCATCTTCTGAAAGTTATCAGGATTAATAGAGCTACGCTTACGTGAGAGAATAACGAGTTTAGAAGACCTGGTTTCTAAACCAAGCCCTGTCTCTAACTCTATGATCTCAGGCAAGTGGCTGATCATCTTGAGCCTCCAGTTCCTGTGAAATGAATGGCGATGACTAGACAGTCCACACTGACCCCTCTACTCTGACATTCTGGAGATAACTGTACTTTTAAGAAATAGATGGAGGAAAGAGAACAGAAAGAGTGTTTCATCTTCAGACCTGTGACCTCATTTCACAGAATTACTAATTGTAATAGAAAGGAAGTGATTTTCTCACAGGTGCACTGTAGGTTAATGGTGAAGCCAGTTCTCCAGTTCCACTTTGCTAGGTCAATGTCCTTTGTCAAAAGTCAGAGTCAAGCTGGGCGCGGTGGCGCAAGCCTGTAATCCCAGCACTTAGGGAGGCTGAGACAGGAGAATCGTGAGTTCAAAACCAGCCTCAGCAAAGGCGAGGCGCTAAGCAACTCAGTGAGACACTGTCTCTACATAAAACACAAAATAGGGCTGGGGATGTGGCTCAATGGTGGAGTGCCCCTGAGTTCAATCTCCAGTACCAAGAAAAAAAAAAGTCAGAGTCAAGATGTTTTCAGGGAGAGAATCTGGACTTGAAAGTCTTCTACCCATTTCTGCTTCTTTGTCACTTTCACTAAGAACAGATTAAGGCCTGGAGATGTAGCTCAGTGGTTGAGCACTTGCCTAGCATGCTGAAGATTCAATCTCTAACACCACACACACAAACATCTAGAGTCCATGTGTGGTGTGAGGAGGTGACTGTTGATTGAGAGTCCCTTTCCTCATTCCTCAGTCTTCCCACTCAAATCAGGATGGGAATAGGACAGATCCTTAGAACAAAATGCTTGAGGTAAGTGGAAGCAGTATTTTCCAAGGGGTTATTAGGAAAGAAAGAGCCCTGGCAGACATTGGGGCCTGAGCCAGTAAAAAAAATCCTATTTGAGAAAGTCAATTGGCCAGCCTCTTAAGCTGCTCCATCATATTCCTGCAAGCTGATTTTTTGGCCATTAAACACTTTGTGTCCTTTTAGAGTGCTGTGAAGGGTATCACAAGACTTGGCAGCCTTGAGTGACTCTGGTGATGGAACCCAGTGGATGAATGCATTTGCAGTACTTGAGAAGTTAAGATTATGCTCACCCAAGCTGGGCATGGTGACACATGCACGTAATCCCACCTCCTTGGGAAGCTGAGGCAGGAAGATTGCAAGTTCAAGAACAGCCTTGGCAACTTAGTGAGACTTTGTCTCAAGAAACAAAAAGGGAGCCAGACGCCGTCGTGCAAGCCTGTAATCCCAGCACTTAGGGAGGCTGAGACAGGAGAATCACGAGTTCAAAGCCAACCTCAGCAATGGTGAGGCGCTAAGCAACTCAGTGAGACCCTGTCTCTACATAAAACACAAAATAGGGCTGGGGATGTGGCTCAGTGGTCGAGTGCCTCTGAGTTCAATCTCCAGTACCAAAAAAAACCCAAAAAGGGCTGTGGTGTAGCTCAGTCTTAAAGTGCCCCTGGGTTCATTCCCTAGTAAGGATTGAAAATCCTTACTAGGGATTGAACCAAAGTAAAATAGCTCATTATAGAATATCAGGATTAATTTAAACAAGGTGTGAAAAGTTCTCTGCTTAAATGGTCCCAAATTCAGGGCTCCTTAAGTTATTCATGAAAATCTAAAATTTAATTCCCATTTTTTCTAAAAGCTGCTTTTCCTTGATAATGTTGCATGGGTTTATTCCTGGGCTTATACCTAATAGGATATGTTTAGTAGATAGACTTTTTGAGTCACAGGTGGGGTGTAGATTAACAGAAGGGATTTTTTGTTTTGTTTTGTTTTGTTTGTACCAGAGATTGAACCCAGAGGTGCTTTACCACTGAGCTATACACCCACCCCTTTTTATTTTTTATTTTAGGACAGGATCTCACTAAGTTGTGGAGGCTGGCCTTGAACTTGGATCCTTCTGCCTCAGTCTCTTGAGCCACTGTGATTATTATAGGCATGTGTTACCACGCCCGGCAACAGAAGGAATCTTAATTGAAGGGGTGGCATCTGTTGATGTAGTCCCATAGCCTTGCATCTCACTGCTCCTAACAGGATTCAGCTTAACAGGATTCAGCTTTCTAGCCACTGAATTTCTCCTATGGCAAATACTCAGTACCTCAGTCAGCTGTTCACCATCTTGAAATAGATGGTCATTCCTGATGTTGAGCTGAAATCTGGCTCCCCTAGCTTCCACTCTTCACTTGCAGTTCTTTCCTCTCTAGTGTCCCAGGACAAATCTGTCCTCTGTTAAGGGAGTTTTTTTTCCATTATGCTGCCCAGCAGACATGAACATCTCTTCCTGAACCAACTTCTCATTTCATTGTTTTGTGCTGATTACCCCAAAGGTGTGAAGCAGGCCCTCTGGCTGACCAAGAGCAAGTTAATAGAAGGCCTTCCTGAGAAAGTGCTTAGCCTTGTTGACGATCCAAGAAACCACATAGAGAACCAGGATGACCGGGTTCTAAACATCATCTCTCACGCCCGTCTCTGGCACTCCACTGAGGACATTCCCAAGAGAGAGACCTACTGGTATGTTTCCCCCAAGTAAATAAGATTTCCAAGTGATGGATCTTAGAGCCAACCTGTTGCTTTAAGTCTGAAAATGTCTCTTCTTTTCTCCAAGCCCAGTCATTGTGGATGGTCTGATACAGCTGTGTAAATCCCAGATTCTTAAGCATCCTTCTCTGGCCAGGCGGATCCTTGCCAAAAACTACTCATTATCTGCCACCTGGAATCGAGGTTGGTTATCTTGTACACTAGAAAACTTTGGGCTGTTTTTATCTTTCTATTCTCAGTCCCACCAATAGCTTACATCCCTCCTATTCCCACTTCACCCTACCCAAACACCTATCCTCATTCTCTTCATGGCCCAATTTGTAGGCTCAGACACATCCACAGTATCATTAGGTATAGCCTCACTTTTTTTTTTTTTTTTGGTACCAGGGATTGAACCCAGGGGTGCTCAACCACTGAGCCATGTCCCCAACCCTTTTTTATATTTTATTGAGAGACCGTGTCTCTGTGTTGCTAAACGCCTCTCTAATCTACTGAGGCTGGCTTTGAACTTGTGATCCTCTTGCCTCAGCCTCTCAAGTTGCTGAGATTACAGGTGTGTGCCACCACATCCAGCGACCTTTTTAGTTTGTTTTTTTTGTTGCTGTTGTTTTTGTTTTTGATACTGAAGATTGAACTCAGGGGCACTCGACCACTGAGCCACATCCCCAGCCCTATTTTGTGTTTTATGTAGAGACAGGGTCTCAGTGAGTTGCTTAGTGCCTCGCTGTTGCTGAGGCTGGCTTTGAACTCGCGGTTCTCCTGTCTCAGCCTCCTTAAGTGCTGGGATTACAGGCTTGCGCCACCGCGCCCAGCTAACCCTTTTTTGTTTTTAATCACTCCTTCCTAAGACCATTGATAGCCAACCATATCTGTAAGTGCCCACACTGTGCGTGGGAGTGCCTACATGCTGAAAATGAGGAGATAGGCACATTGAGTCTGTCCTCACCATACTCATGTTTTCTTGTGACAGCCTTACCCCTTTCTCATTTCTCTACTTTTCCAAATCTGGATTCAACATAGCTGCTAGAGTGTGCCCCCATCCTGGAGCTGGACTCAGGGGTGCTCTACCACTGAGCTACATCCCCAGCCTTTCCTAATTGTTTTTTGAGACAGTGTCTTGCTAAGTTGCAGAAGCTGGTCTTGAACTTGGAATCCTCCTGCCTTAGCCTCCTGAGTAGCTGGGATTACAGGTGTACATGACTGTACCCAGTCAGTACAATTCTTTTTATGTCTCTCCCTTATTTCAAATCCTGCCTTGCAGTAGCTTGAACCCTTTATTGTGGTATTCAAGGCCCTCTATGATTTGAATGTCCCCTAAATCTTATCTCCTGCACTACTATCTTATCCTCCTAGTCACCTGCAGCTCTTTGGTGTCAAGTGTTCCCGCCTTGGTGCTCTTGTGATTGTTATACATTCTGTCTGGAATGCTCTTTTCTTCCTTCCTCATGTAATCATATTCTACTTATCTGTAAGGCTCAGCCCAGGCCCCTTTGTGAGTCCAGGCTGGTTTAGCTATCCCTCCTTGGTGCTCCTTATGCTATCATAGCACTTTTTACACTGTGTTGCAGCTATTGAACAGATATATCAACTCTCAGGTGTTTGAGGCAGGGATGTCAGAGGACACAGGTGTTCTAAGTGGAGCAGAGAAACCAGCTAGGGAATAATTTGGCACTTTAGGACATCTGTTTGGTCAGGTTTCTCCAGCTTGCCCCCTTGCATATGGACTTCCTGGCAGCGAGTCAGCCTTGCAGAGGTAATGGCACCACTAAGGAAATTAGTGAGCCTCATTAATGGAGGAGTACTTGTTGGACCATCATCAAGTATTACCTCTAATTAAACTGCCCCATTTGGAGCTGTCACTGGAGGAGGGATGTGGAGGGAATTGAATTAGAAACCACAGTAGAGTAGTCTGTGGGGAGAATCTAAAACCCAGGGTTAGGAGAGGTCCAGGCACATTTATGTTCCTTGCAGATTATATGTGAGGAAACAGGAAATGTTTTAGGAAACTAATCTTGAGGTGTGATTATGATATACTTTAACAAACTGATCAGAGTTTATGCATCCACAGGTGTAGTATTCATTTTTTATATACCCAGTAAGGAAGGCCACATATTCATTAAATGGCAGTGCTGTTGACCGAACAGATTGTTAGACCTCTAAGAAAACCACTCTCTTTTTTTTTGGTATTGGGGATTGTACCCAGGGTTGTTTATTCGCTAAATTGCTGAGGCCGGTCTTGAACTTGTGATCCTCCTTCCTCAGCCTCTGAGTTGCTGGGGTTACAGGAGTGCTCCACAGTGCCCAGCAGAAAATCAGCTTTGACACATTACTACGCACTGTAATTTGACTATTTCTGAAGTCCAAGCAACTGCAGAAGCAAGTGTGCCTCCATGGAGTCCCCTCAGTTTCCCATACTCAAGGAACCTTCACAAGTGCATTTCATCTGGTGGTGACATGTGGTTGCCTGTGGGGGGTGGGGGGGAACGACTGCTGCGAAGGGCAGCTGTACGTGTTTATGCAGATTGCTGGTCAATCTGATGCAAGCTTGTTTCCTCAGATCACCTGTTCCTCACAACAGATATGTGAGTCTGACATGCAGTTCTCTTGACTGGCCTAGTGTTTTACTCTCAGTTGTTGGGGTCACCTGGCTCTGTTGCTGGGTTGATCAGTCTTTTCAGCTTCTGATCTCATTGCTTTTCACTCTTCATCCCTCTTTCCTACCATATCATGCTTGTCATTGGATGTGTTTCTCTGTGGAGTAACATACTCCTGTGACCTTGCACATGTTAGTCCTCCTTAACTGGATGATTTTCTTATACTTTCTTGCCTGGTAGACTCCAATGCAGTGGTTTTCAGCTGGGATACAATTTTGCCCTCTAGGGAACATCTGGCAATATCTGGAGACATTTTTGATTATGATGATTTGGGTGGGTGGGGATAGGATAGGAAGGGACTTATAGTGGATAGAGACAGGGCTACTGCTAAACACTCTCCAATGCTCAGGACAGCTCCCCTCACTGAAGAATAATTTAGTCCAGAATTTGAATTGTGCTAAAATTGAGAAGTCTTGCTCTTATCCATCCTTTAGATGCCTGGTTTTTAAAAAATATTTTTATATTTGTTTTAATTAGTTATACATGACAATAGAATGCACTTTAATATGTCACATAATGGAGTATAATTTCTCATTCTTCTGGTTGTACATGATGTAGAATCACAGTGGTCATATAGTCATATATGTGCATAGGGTAATATGTCTGATTCATTCTCCTATCCTTCCTATCCCCATACCCCCTTCACTCCCCTCTACCTAATCTAAAGTAACTATTCTTCTCTAGGCACCCTTCCTTTGTGAATTAGCATCTGCATATCAGAGAAAACATTTGGCATTTTTTTGGGGGGGATTGGCTTATTTCACTTAGCATAATATTCTCCAGCTCCATTCATTCACTGGCAAATGCCATAATTTCATTCTTCTTTAAGATTGATTAATATTCCATTATATATATATACACATATATGCATACATACATATATATACACACCACCTTTTTTTATCCATTCATTTGTCGAAGGGCACCTAGGTTGGTTCCATAGTTTAGCTATTGAATTGAGCTGCTATAAATATTGAAGTGGCTGCATCACTGTAATATGTTGATTTTAAGTCCTTTGGGTATAAACCAAGAAGTAGGTAGCTGAGTCAAATGGTGGTTCCATTCCAAGTTTTCTGAGGAATCTCCATACTGCTTTCCAGAGTGGTTGCACCAATTCACAGCCCCACCAGCAATGTATATGTATGCCTTTTTCCCCACATCCTTGCCAACATTTATTGTTGTTTGTATTCTTGGTAATTGCCATTCTGACTGGGGTGAGATGAAATCTGAGAGTAGTTTTGATATGCATTTCTCTAATTGCTAAAGATGTTGAATATTTTTCATGTATTTGTTGATCGATTGTATTTCTTTTTCTGTGAAGTGTCAGTTCAGTTCCTTAGCCCATTTATTGATTAAGGTATTGTTTTTCTCAAGATGCTCTCTAGACCTTCCAGAGAAGTCTGTTACCCCTCCTAGGCTATATTTGAGTCTGGTTCATACTTTTTGCTACAGCATTTCCTGTCTAGTGATCTCTTTAAGCAGAGAGGGTAAGCTGGGTTCCCAGCTTAGAGTTGGTGCTCAGGAAGATCTGTGTGACATGCATTGGACCCCTAGGGACCACCATATCTCTGGGTCTATTGGGAAAGGATCATAGGAGGAAGAGTACACTAGCTCATTTCTCTCTCAAGGACCCTGGGACTAACACCCTAATCCCAAGTTTTGTGTTCTGTGATTAGGCTATAGTGGACTTGAGGTGCACAGGAAATGAAGGCTTTAGACTTTGCTGAGCAAATAAAAGACTTTACACTAGTTTGGACTGAATATCTTTTTTTTCTTTTAGAATCTGTTCTCCTTCAGGTCCGTGGTACTAGTGGCACCCGACTGAGTGTCAAGGATCCTCTGCCCCCTGTTGCCTCCAGAGAGGAGATTGAAGCTACCAAGAATCATGTTCTTGAGACCTTCTATCCTATATCTCCCACTATTGATCTTCAGGAATGCAATGTTTACAAAGTGAAAGATGATACAGGTGAGAAGCAAAGCTTTTGAGTTGTAGATAGTGCAGAGGTGAGGGATGTTATGCTTTCTCCAAAGGAAAAGAATGTACTAAGAACTCACATGCATTATCTCCTAGGGGGTCGCCTAGGGATCCATGTAGCAGCTCATGCAGCAGGTATTGTTATTCCCATTTCATAGGCAAGGAAACTGTGACTCAGGGAGATTAAGTGATTTGTTTCAAGGCTAACTTTGCATTTTACCCAGACTAGTAACTTCTGACATCAGAGTGTTAATGAGTGGCTTCAGTGTTTTTTGTTGTTGTTTTAATACTGAGAATTGAACCCAAGCTACCACTGAGCTATATCCCCAGCCCTTTTTTTTTAGTTTCAAGACAGGGTCTTAGCTGGGCGTGGTGGCGCAGGCCTGTAATCCCAGCACTTAGGGAGGCTGAGACAGGAGAATTGCGAGTTCAAAGCCAGCTTCAGCAATGGCGGGGCACTAAGTAACTCAGTGAGACCCTGTCTGTACATAAAACACAAAATAGGGCTGGGGATGTGGCTCAGTGGTTGAGTGCCCCTGAGTTCAATCTCCAGTACCAAAAAAAAAGGGTCTTGCTAAGTTGCTGAGGCAATTTGTGATCCTCCTGCCTCAGCTTCCCAAATGGCTGGGATTATAGGTGTGCCCCACCATACCTGGCTTAAAGGGTTTTGACCAGGCTTTTCCTTTACTCATGGATCCTTTGAAAGGCACCTCTTTCTGCTGATCCTGTAGACTGCCAGTTCCTTCAGCCTTCCTCCGTGGGCCTTTAATAGGGCTGTTTATCCAAATTCCATCCCACAAGGCATCAACTCAGACTCCATTAGCCACAACAGAAACTCGGCAGTCAGACTTAGCTGGTCCCTAGAGTGCCTTGCACTCTGCCATCATGACTGGTCATTGTGACCCTAGGCTATTTTCTCACGGTTCCATCTAGCTGATAGTTCCAGAGGAGACTTTCTGAAACCCTGTTTTAATCTCATCTCCCTGCATGCCACCTCCCCACTGCCTCTGTAGAGTAGGTTCTCCTGGCCTTTTCCTTCTCCTTCATATCTGCTCCTCATCATCTCCCCACACCCCCACTATCCCTTCATTCCAGCTCTACTTCATACCTTATGCTCCTCTCACCACTGTGCTTTCTTTTTTTTTTTTTTTTTTTTAATTTTTATTTTTTTTTTAATATTTTTTTTTAGCTGTAGATGGACACAACGTCTTTATTTTATTGCTTTGTATGTGGTGCTGAGGATCGAACCCAGGGCCTCACGCATGCGAGGCAAGCGCTCTACCGCTGAGCTACAATCCCAGCCCACCACTGTGCTTTCTAATTCCTCTTCCCTCAACATAAGTCTTAGCCATTCATCTGCAGCTGACAATTTGTCTTAGGAATCATTTCTTCCCAGAGATCTCTGTCTCATCAGGGACCTTCATCTCGCCTCCCTCATCCCTGAATCACCCTGGATCTTGACATGTCCCTCCATCCAGACATGATCGATCAGTTTTCCTATATGTCTCCCCTTTAGACTGCAAGTTCCTCAAAGGCATTGGCAGGCTCCATTTGGGCTGTGCTCCTGATTCATATCTTAGCACATAGCACCACACGTGTGCTGGGTACTTCCATGTGCAGGAAAGTCACATCCCTCTGCTAGGGCTCTCCTCAACGATTTTCAGAGCCTACATTTCCCAGCCTTTCTCCCTCTTTTTAACCCATGTTCATTAATTCAGGTCACTTATTCTAGAAGCTTCCAGTTTCCAAGGGTTTATTCGTAGCTTTGCAGGAGAAGAGGATTCTTACTTGAAAGATTGTGGCTAAGATGAGCAAATGCTGAATTTTGACCAGTGTGAAATATGAGACAAGTAATACGTTACTAATATGAAAGCAACAGATAACATAAAAATACTGAATAATAGTATTGAATTCCGCAATGATTTGCTTTCTTTTTAATAATTACCATAGCTTTCAGGTTATTTTTCTCTTGATATCACTGTCATCTGTGGGCTTGAAGAAGAGAGAAAGGGTGGAGTCAGAACAAGCCCACAAGAAGTACCTGCAACAGATAGGCAAGCAGTTTCTGTGAAGAGCCATATAGCAAATATCTTAGGTTTTGCAACCCACAAAATCTCTGTTGTAGCTACCCAGTAGACATACATAAATGAGCATGGTTACAGCCCAGTAGAAGAGTTATTTAAAAGCAGGCAGCAGACTGGTTGTGACCGCTTCTGAGCTGGTGTGTGCCTCCACTGTCTTGGTAGTCCCTGCCCCAGAGCCAAGAAGGTGGCTCTCTTGAGGCTCTAGCAGGCTGGCTAATCTTTTCCACCCTTCCTTGTGATTACATATTTTGCAGGATTCCAGGAGGGCTATCCCTATTGCTTTCCCCACACTCTGTATCTCCTGGAGACAGCCAAGTTACGGCCACACCGCTTTTATCCAGATCAGCTGCGGGCCAAAATGATTCTGTTTGCTTTTGGCAATGCCCTGGCTCAGGCCCGGCGCCTCTATGGGGTATGTATGTAGAGAAAACCACTGAAGTGCTTTATGTGATGTCATGTCCCTATGTTAAGGACATTGTTGAAAGGAAGAAGTCAATGTGGGAACTCCTTGCTTGACTGAGCATCTTAGGGAGAAGCACTTCCACTTACCCTGTGGGGATGACCTGACCTCCACTGGGGGCTTGCACTTTACTCAGAGACAGTAGCCCATGAAGTTTCATTGAGATCCCTGTTTTTCATAGTATTCCACAGGAACACAGGGAGCTAACTAGCTTATCCAGCGTTCTGCAACAGTGAGTGGTGGGAAAAGGATTGGAACAAAGTCCCCCCAGCTCTGAAGCCTTTAGTTCTCTGTGCTGCAGTGCACTGCCCTGCTCTGCAGTGTTGGTTCTGGAACGCAGGTCTCCACCCAGCAGGCAGAAGGAAGCGAGGCGGTAGAGATGGCCCAGACCTGCTTGTGAGCTCACAGTGGATTCCAGGGACCCAAGATGGCAATCCTTTGATCCTAAGAGGAGGTCCCAGGGACCTAGATGATATACAGTGGAGGGTGAGTGGTTGTCACAGACAGTTGTCCCAAGATAGGGGGCCCCAGAGCAAATGCCTTCAGGGAGAGGAGGATCACATGAGGCCCTAAGCAGGCCTGAGACTCTCGGTCCCTGATCTCTGTGTATGTGCAGGAGAGGGGTTCTGAGAGATGCACCAGGCTGCCAGGTCCTGGGCAGAGCCTAAGGACCTCTTGGGGGAGTGAAGAAATTCTGTAGTTTTCTGTCCTACTCGGTCTGGGTACTAGGCAGGATTGGGGAGGCATGACTAGGTACATGGATTGGGAGTGGGATGGATTGTGCCTGTATTGAGCATCTGCTACGTTCATTAGGGCTCTTGTGTTATTGGTTCTGAAAATACAGCCTAGATGAACAGCAGAAATCCCATCTGGGAGCCTGTTAGAAATGCACATTCCCAGGGGCTGGGGTTGTGGCTCAGTGGTAGAGCGCTTGCCTCGCATGCGTGAGGCACTGGGTTTGATCCTCAGCACCACATAAAAATAAATAACATAAAGATATTGTGTCCATCTACAACTAAAAAAAAAAAAAATTAAAAAAAAAAAAAAAAGAAATGCACATTCCCAGACTAATACCAATTGAATCAGAAGCCCTGGAATGGGGGCCAGCTGTCAGCATTTGAACACACTTCCCAGGTGAATGAAGCCAGTACAAGCTTGAGTTTGAAAATTCTGCATGAAAATTTGAGGACCACTGCACAATTCAGTTCTTATAGCAACTCCATGTGGCAGAGGCTGTTAGCTTCACTTGACAGGTGACACAGGCTCAGGGAGGCTAAGTAACTTGCCCAAGGTCCCACAGATAAGAGATTAGCAAGTGAGCTGGGATGTAGCTCAGTGGTAGAGTACCTGCTAGTATGCACAAGGCCCTAGGTTCAATCTCCAGCACCACACAAAAAAAAGAAAAGCTGTTGTCACCTCTTTATGTGACCTTGTGTCTTTCCAGTCCTAGAAAGGCTAGCTTTATTTGCATTCTGACTGTATACATCCTGAAGGCTATGGAAAGTTAGGTAATTTGTCCAAGATCTCACAGCTAATGACTAAGGAAGCAAGGATTGGATCCATAATCCCTTCACCTTTGAAAGATGGAAAGAGGCAGTCACATGTCATGTCCTAGGCATGCCAGCTTATTGTAGCAACTGTGCCATCTTTTGCCAGCAGTGTCTGGATAGCAATGCTGCCACTAATCTCCACCTAGTTGGGTAGGAGAGGAGGCCTTCCCCAACCCCTCCAGGTACAAATTATTCCTGAGGATATGAAGTTGAGCAATTATGGGAAGATTCTCCAGGTAAAAGGTAAAATTGCTGAGAAATTTATGTAACTATCTGCAGTTTTATTGATCTGTAGATAGATAAGAGTCAATACAGAATTCTCAGCTAATGCTTACAGGTACTTTTTTATTATGCAGGTAAGAACAGGTTTTTCTAAGGCCACCCATCCCAGTGTGGCCCACACTGAGGTCTGCCATTAGCTATTCCTAATGTCAGGTCAACCCCAGAGGGTGAGTGTCAGCAGCATTTTTGAGTCAGGATGCCCTGCTTTGTGGGGCCTGCTTATTGGATTTTTGTCCAACAAGTAGCAATCAAGTAGCAATCACCAAACTGGATTGCTGCAGTTTCCATAGGTTGGCCATCTGATTTATCATCCAAACAGGGACACTACTAAGAACAAAAAGAGGTGCTACTGTCACATACACTGGGACACTGGGTATAAAACCAAAACAGTAAGGTTTTAAATGACTTAACAGCCTGGGGTTTGATCCTGGTTTATACCTCATGAGTGACCTGGAGCAAATTATACCAGTGTTCTTATCTCTTAAGTGGAACTGTACCTCTAGATTTATGAGCATAGAGATGATTTTATGAAAAACTGTCAAGATGCCTGACACCCAGGAGGCCTTCAGTAAATGGTTTTAATATTTACTACAATTACCAGCCGGGCGCAGTGGCACACGCCTTAATCCCAGCACTTTGGGAGGCTGAGACAGGAGAATTGTGAGTTCAAAGCCAGCCTCAGCAACAGGGAGGCACTAAGCAACTCAGTGAGACCCTGTCTCTACATAAAACACAAAATAGGGCTGGGGATGTGGCTCAGTGGTCGAGTGCCCCTGAGTTCAATCCCCAGTACCAAAAGATACATATATATATCACTATGGTTACCAAGTGGTACCCACTGAAAAGAATGATCAGCAAATGGATTGACTGGTAAAGTCCTGGTGCGGCATAGCTGAAGTTGCAGTGAGTGGGAACCTCTTAGCATGAAGCCAAGGTGACTGCTGGCATAGACAGTCCAGGATGCCAAGCCCTCAGGATCTGTTTAGGAGTGCACAGTGTGCATGATCTAGCATGAGCCACGTTGGGTTCTGGTGCCACCCTCTTTGTGACAAGTCAATTCACCCTGCTGAGTCTATTTTCTTCTCTGTCAGATGGTGTGAGAACTAAGATGGATGTGTCTTCCAGTTCCCGGTGTTGCAGTTGAACACCACAGATCTTGCCTCTAATGAGGGGGTCAAGAATCTGGTCTGGGTGGATTCAGACCAGCTCTTTGTATCTCTTTACCACTCCTCCAGGTTAAGGTTTGATAGCTGATGTCACTGTTATCCCCATCAGGTAATGCAGTGAGTTTGAGGGATTTCTGTCATTAGCCGCCCAGCTCACTTGCCTGAACTTTGTGACTCGCCAAGTAATTGCCTCTCAGTGGTGGAAATTACTAGTTCAATGTGCTCAAGTTGAAGCATCAGACTACCTGGGACACAAACCACAGTGGGGGGCAGGCAGAGGCGGGAGAAGTGAGGGAAGGCCCAGCCCGGATGGTGCCCTGAACTCCATTCTATTTTAATTGCCCAAGATGAAGCCATTAAATGGGAGGAGGTGGGTGTTTTGAAGGGCAGGGCTAGAAGCTGCTATACCTACATGCCACATTCCTGGGGAGCACTCTGGCCGCCTCACTCCTGGATTTCACTATCAGTGCATTTGCTGATGATCTTTGAGTTGGCACTTTGTGGTTATCACACTACTACTAAAACCACTTACTTGAGTGGCCAGAGTGCCAGCATCTTTCCAGTTTTTGTAAGCTCACCTCTACTCTCGTGAATCTAGAAATAGATTTGATTTGTCTCCTTTTGCTCACAGAACGACAGCAAGGTCTTGGAGCATCCAATAGTTGTGCAGAGCGTGGGCACAGATGGACGTGTTTTCCAGTTCCTGGTGTTTCAGTTGAACACCACAGATCTGGCCTCTAACGAGGGGGTCAAGAATCTGGTCTGGGTGGATTCGGACCAGCTCCTCTATCAGCACTTCTGGTGTCTCCCGGTAATCAGAAAGAAAGTGGTGGTGGTAAGTATAGCTGTCTCCTGCTTGGTAATTGGAACAGGCTGGGTAGAGAGCCCTGGCTCTAGGGACTGTGCACCCAGAAGGTCTGCCTGTCCCTGTCTTCAGCTCCTGCTTCCCTCTGCACCCACCTCCAGCCACACCCAACTCCTTATAGCATCCAACAGGCCTGGGGCCTTGGATGCTGCTGCTTTTGTATAGGAGGCTTCTCCCTCTTCCCTGTCCCTTCTCCATTTCTCTCATCTGGCCATCCTTCACTTGTCCTTCCAGGTTTAGCATGTTTCTTACCATGGGGAACTTTCCCTGATCACCTCTGTCCTCAGCCCCTGCCTCACTGCAGTGCCTCAGTGGGACCCAGAATAGTTATCTGTTCACATGTTTTTCTCCTCCATTAAACCAAGCTCCACACTCCTGCAGGGCAGGGGCCTGTAAGCACTGTATTAATTTGTTTCATTCCACTGATACACAGTTGCTCCCATGGCACTGTCACTGCCTTACCCAGGGAACAGCTGACAGAGTCCAGGCCTGCTCTCTGCAGTGGGCAGCAATGATTTTTTAAGTCAGTTCATGCTAGAACACCAAGCATAGAGAGCGCTCTGAAGAGACAGCAGGATCAGGGGATGAGAGGGAGCAGAGCAGGGTGCTGTTATGTCTGTGACAGCTGGTTCCCACCCAGGGCCCACTGACAGATTGCATTCTGTGACTGACTCCCAGCATGTCTACAGTTCTGCCCTTGAAATGTCTTCTGGATCTGGGCCCTTCTCTTTGGCTCCAGACTCCTTCCTCTCACCTGCACGGTCACAGCAGCCACCTCCCATCTCTCTGTTCTTAGTCCATCCCCTTTGTGGCTTAGGTCCTTTGTGGCACAACCTGTAATCCCAGCACTTTGGGAAGCTGAGACAAGAGAATTGCAAGTTCAAAGCCAGCCTCAGCAATGGCGAGATGCTAAGCAACTCAGTGAGACCCTGTCTCTACATAAAACAAAAAAGGGCTGGGGATGTGGCTCAGTGGTTGAGTACCCCTGAGTTCAATCCCTGGTACCAAAAAAAAAAAAAGAGCTAAAAATCTCTTCCTTCCAGAACAGACACAGTACTAGGCCCCTTGTCTTGGTGAGCCACCTCCCACTGCCCCAGCTTCCATCACTGCACCCATCACCAGGAGCCTGGACCTCAGCCTCACCCCTCACCCTGGCCCTTCCCACCATCATCTTGTACTCTGTTCCTGCATGTGCTGTTCTCTGAAGCCTCCTTCCTCTCCTTTTTCTTTATGGCCCGTTCTACTTGTCCTTACTGTGTGTAAGTTGGTGAGTTAAGTCATTTCCCCTACTTTCTTAGTACCTTTTTTCTGCTTCTGCAATGAGGTCTGTCACCTTTTTTTTTTTTATTTTTTATTTTTTATTTTTTAAAGATTTTTTAAAATATTTTTTTAGATATTGATGGATCTTTATTTTATTCATTTATTATTTATACGTGGTGCTGAGGATCGAACCCAGTGCCTCACACATGCTAGGCAAGCGCTCTACCACTGTGCTACAGCCCCAGCCCGGTCTGTCACCTTTTATTACCACTCTTTAAACACCTGGCTGTCAGCTCCTTGAGGACAGGCACCAGATTCACATCACTGCTGAGTCTCTAGCCCTGGGCACAGCCTGATACAGCAAGAGCAGGCATTTGATAAACGGATGAGCAATGAGCGAGGGATTGTTTTCCCCGGATGAAAGGAGGCAACACAATGTTCATGGTGGTTGAGGTGAGAGGAGTGAGTTAGGGAGCAAGCAGGGCAGTGCCAACAGAAGCTTCCTGACCTTCCTGCTGCCACACCCCTCAGGCATCTCTTCAGTGCCAGCTCCTCAGTGCCCCTTCTCAGTCCTGTTGAGAGGCAGTAGGGAAGGAACAGCAGTGACCCAGGTGCTCAAGATTTGCAGCAGCTGGGCCTTTGTTTTAATTGCTGCCATTAAATCTAGTAGCAGGATCCTAATGGGCTGTGTTCTTTTCAGGAACCTGTTGGACCAACTAGTTTCCAGCCAGAGACATTCAGGAAGTTTTTGGCTCTGTATCTGCATGGTGCCCTGTGAATCGAGGAGGTTCTGAGGCCTGAGCTTCCCCACCCTCTCCCTCTGAGGACCCCACATCCTGGTGAAGCCGGAGCCTCTGCCCCTGCTCAGCCTGGTGGTCTCACTGGCAATAAAGAGCCCTGCATTTTACTGGACCCTGTGTTGGTGTGACAGTGCTGTCAGTGGGGCACCCATGTCACCATACTGCATAGGTGTGGGCCCTGGAGCCTGGCCAGCCTCAGTCTCAGCTTCAACCAGCCCTGCGCTGGACTCAGGCTGCGATGAGCATCTTCGTGTCTGTTTCAGTTTCTTCATCTGAAATCTGGGGCTAGTAGGACCAGGACCTTCCTTGTTCCTAAGATCAGATGTCTGTCTTACTGGCCTCTTGGCAGATGCTCTGCAGTGTGTACTGGGTTCTTACAGAATTGCTTACCTTGCACACACTTTCCACAGTGGCAAAGAAAATCTAAATAGCATATTCATTGTGGATTTCTGACTAGTTTCTTGGAAGATAGGCCACATGATTCTGGGTCATCTGGCCTCTGTTTATTCAAGTGGCAAGTCCTCCTCTGTGTCAGTCACTGCCACATGCCAGGCACCATGTACAATGTACCTCGTTCAACCCTCGCACAGCTCTGCTGGGTAATTGCACAAGAAGTGTCATTTCCAAAGTCGGGAGAAATGCTGAGTGCCTGGTGTGTGAGGCATTGTTCTCTGCCCTAAAGATGAAGAAACCTAATGTAAGGACCATGCCCAAGGTTCCACGGCTGTTTTGGGTCTGCCTTCCTAGGAAACCCCTGGGGAGGAGGTTTGGTATGAGTCTGGGGAGACACTTCAGGCCCAGGAGCTCCTGGACAGCATCCCTGGGGAGAAAGGTCTGAGCCAGTGTGCTCACATCCAAGGCCCCTGCCAGCCCACAGGCATCTTGGGGCCAAAGCTGACCTACTCTGATGCAAGGGGTTAAGTCTGCAGACACCATTGGCCTGTTCTGGTCCTTGGATAACTCCACGGAGGCCTCAGGCAAGGGCTGTGTTGGACTGAGAGCCACTAAGGCAGGCTGCCCTGGCTGGAGGGGCTCTGGAGAGACCTGGGAGCCTGCAGTTATACAGCCAGAGAATGGCAAAGCCATTTCCAAGCATGTCCAACTCCTAGGCTGTGCACTGTCCATTCCACATACAAATTTATTTTTTTTAAGAGTGGGTCTCGGCCGGGTGCAGTAGTGCACACCTGTAATTCTAACTGGAGGCTGAGGCAGGAGCATCACAAGTTCAAGGCTAACCTCAGCAACTTAGTCACACCCTGTCTTGATATTAAAAAAAAAAAAGGTTATGGATGTAGCTCAGTGGTAAGGTGCCCTTGAGTTTAATTCCAGTGCCAAAAACAAAAGGAAGGGATATCTTACTGTGTCACCTGGGCTGATCTCCAATTCCTGAGTTCAAGCAATCCTGAGCAGCTGGGACTACAGGTGAGCGCCACTGTGCCTGCTCTTCCTACTTTACAGCTTATCTCAGGTGAGGCATGGGGTCAGGTGGAGGCAACCTTTGGGATTCCCAGGAAGAGCAAGAGGTGAAGCTGGTGAGTCTGTGGGCCTGGAATAAGTAGCTCATGGGGGACCTGGAATGCCAAGTGCTGCTGTGGGCCCTGGGGAGTCAGTGAACCCTGTTGCCATTTTACCTGATGAAACAAGTTACTTGTAAATGGTGAGAATTCAGGGAGTTCAGAAAGGTCCAAAAGTTGGCACCCCAGTTTTTTTCCCAAAGGATAACCACAATTCAGTTTTTCATGTATGAATTATTAAAACATGTCATGAGCGCATCTGTGCATGGTGCTCCACCACTGAGCTACATCCTCAGCCCTTTTAAGACAGGATCTCACTAAGTGGTTGTGGATGACCTCAAGCTCGTAATGCTCTGCCTCAGCCTCCCTAGCAGCTGGGACTGCGGGTGTGCACCACCTCACCAGCTATATTCACGAGCCCTTCACCTCAGTGCAGGGATCGCAGGATCTTGCCATGTCAGCATGTAACTCATACCTGTTCTTTTGAGAGCTGCATTCATGTCTGCGGATGATGATCAGGTTGTTTCCAGTTAGTAGTTACTACAAATAACGCTGCAGCATACATTTTCATGCATCTTAGAATACTCTTGCCAGCATAGCCATTGGGTAAATTCCTAGCTGCCGGATTGCCGAGTCATGGAGTTTTTTAAAGAACACTGGTGGGAATGTAGAGGACAAATTTGCAGGACAACAGGGTAGAGTCCAGCTGGAGGCCAGTGCAGTTCTAAGCTGGCAAAGTCCCTTCGGGGTTGAACAGGGAGGGAAAGGGTGAAGTGAACTGGAGCCCCGAGCCAGTTGGAGGGAGGCTGAGTGGGCACAATCCTAAGACTCTGCAGCTTGAGGACTGTCCTGGGTGGGGCTGGTGTTGCAGGGCAGCCAGGACCCTGACCCCCCAAACGAGGACAGCCCTGCCTGCCAGTGTGGGTGGCAAACTGGGCCTGGAGCCCACTGCGCTCAGCACAAAGTGATCTGCACAGTGAGGTGGGAGTAGCAGCAGTTATTCTCCCCACATAGATGGGGAAAAAGGTTCAGAACCCACATGATGTAGTGTGTTAGTTAGGTTATCATTGCTGTAACCAAAATGCCCAATAAGAATAACTTGGGGTGGGGGAGAACAACTTGGAGAAATTTATTTGGGCTCAGATTCAGAGGTTCAGTCCATGGTCGGTTAACTCCATTGCTCTGGGCCTGAGATGAGGAAGAATATCATGGCAGAGGGCACGGCAGAGGAAAGCTGTTCCACTCATGGCAGATGGGAAACAGCAAGAGTGCAGGATAAAACAGCCACAAAAGTACACTTGCAGTGACCTAACCCTCTAATACCTCACCTGCATACGGTCACCACCCTGTACCGTAGTCCTTCCAAATTATTAACCCATCAAAGGGATTATTCCACTCATTAGGTAGCAGCTCTTAAAATCTAATCATTTCACCTCTGAACATTTCTGTATTACACAGGAAGTATGGGGGACTCTTCATGCCCAAACCACAACATACTGTGAAGAGCTGGCAGGTCCGTATGTGGTGACAACTGCTCCCATCACAGATGTACTCCTAAGAGCCACCTTCCTTATCCCACCACCTTGCTTTCCTGATGGAATGAAGTTAAGGTCTGTCTGGCTTAAAACCTGAGAACAAGGAGCCCGGCGAGCCAGCCTGAGCCAGCCTGAGCCAGCCTGCGTTGAGATGGAAGCAGGAGCCCTGGGGGGATAGGGTCACACTTGGCATGGAAATCTCACTCTAGGGACTTGTAAGCAACACACTTTTGGAACCAAAATGTTTCCCATTGTGAACTTGTACCTGAACACATTCCTCATTGTGTTATAGATTTAAGTGATTCATTGTTCATTTCCTAGATTTCAGGGCGAGAGAATTATGAATTTGGCCTGGAGGAAGCCATTCCCTTGAAACTCCTATATTCAGCTGCCCTCAGATCTCAACTCCTCCTCTACAAAATGGGGATAAAGCCTCTCCCTTTCTGATTTCCCCACCTTCAGATCAAATAGGTTGCGTTTAACTAACAGGTCTTAAGTAGCTGGATTTGGAGTTTTCAGAAGCCTCATGTAAAGGGCTCCTGTGGGGGCCTATTTTAGCCTGCTCTGTCTTCTCCCAACACCATCTCAGGCTGGACCTATAACTGGATCTACGGGGCTCTGTCCCTCACTTGCTGCAGCCCAAGGCTGAGAAGGAGCTGGGCAGAGTCATCTCGGGCATTTTAGCCTCTCTGTTTCCTCTTACAGCAAGTGGAAGTCCCACGAAGCATGCATGTGACACGAGTGTCTCAGATGGTGTGACTGCTGGAAGATTGCTATGGTACTGGGACCCTCTCCTGATATGTCTGGAAACCAGGCGATCCTAGTGCCTGCTCCTCATCTCAGGACAAGTTCTCAGTGAGTGCTCATCCTGAGTTTTCACTAAGCATCTAGCATGTGTCAAACTCGATGCAAAGCCTTGTGTCCAGACATCCCCATGCGTGTAGTGTTCACATTCTGATGTGGGAAGACACTGTGAGTGAAGAAATATATGACAGAGGGATGGGAAGAAATGTGAAGCAGGTGTCATAGGTGGGGTTCCCCGGAAACAGGCTGAATGCGATGGAGATCCTGGCAGGGCATTTACTGGGAGTGCACTCCAGAGACACCTGCAAGGAAGCCAGGAGGGCACAACTGGGTGAAAGGAGAAGCCAAGGCCTCAGCTGATCCTGCAGAGAACTCTGGAACTAGGATAGCTCTTCAGAGCTGCCCCAAACTGAGGGAAGGTGCAGGACCTTGAAGCACACCAGCCACTGGGCACGGGCCACTGCCCAAAAGAGGTGAAGCCTTTGAGGAAGGCAGTTCCCAGGAGGGCATCAGCAGCTAGGAAGAGCATGCTGGCCCTCCCGCTGCAGGACAAGGGGTGCTGCATTGGGTAAGCAAGGTCGAGACACCAATGTTCAGGTACTAATCAGCATGAAGGAAGCAGGTTGGGAAGGTAACTGAGACAGTGTTGTGGCTCTGAGAAAGACATGGGCTTGGGACAGTGGAGGGACCAGGGAGGCCACCGCTGGAGCTCAGGCTCCACCATGGGAATCCTCATCCCCATGCCCCACCACAGCTGCCGAGCTACCAGCCCTCTGTTCTCTGTGTTATGTGCAGAGCTGCCATCAGGGTGGTCTTAGGCGAAAGGAAGAATTCATCACAGGCCTATGGGGACCTCTTTTAGAGGTGACAGTTCACTCAAGCAGGGAGAGGCCTGCCTGAGGTCAGAGTGAGTTGGTTCTAATTCCAGTCCTGTCCCCAAGTCCTGCTTTTCTTCCCCTCTGCCATTGACCTAGGATCCCAGGAACCAACATCCCACCCAACACATGTACCCCCCTCTCCTCCACTCCAGTCAGCTTACACACTTCCAGAGCTGGGGAGCTCACTAGCTCTTGATGCAGCCCCCCTCACTCTTGGGCAGCTCTGGCTGCTATGTGTTCTCCCATCTCAGAAAGAATGCCATCCTGCAGCTTCAACTCCAGGACCCCAGCTCTGCATCCTCCCAGTCAGGAGACTTCCTTATAGAGACTGGAGGCTGGGGATTGTGGCTTCATAGTCAAATAGCCCAGTGTCTAACCCCCATTGACCTCCATCCTACTTCTCTATCCACAGCTTGCCTTAGCTGCCTGATCCAGGCCACATCACAGAAGCAGGGCCCAGGGGACCCCATTTTTCATTGGGCAAAGAATGGCAGGTGGAACAAAGCTAGCTCCTCTCCTTTCCTGGACACTCTGCCTTGGTTATTGCCCCCTGAGCCCCTCTGCCCACACCAGACCCATCAGGCCATATCTCCCCATACCCAGTGCCTGCATCCAAGGGAGCTTGTAGCCCATGGCTGGACTTGGACTCCAAGAGACAGAGGTCTTGTCCCCACCAGCTGTCACATCTCCTCACCTCCAACACACACATACACATGACCCAGGGTTCTTTTCACCTCCAGCTAGGCTAACAATGGCACCCAAGAATAGGTCACTACTGCGGACCAAGCCCTGAGGTTCTCCACTACAGACCTCTAGGGCCAGCTGGACCATTCAGGCCATTTTAGAAGTAGCTGCTGTCTGCCAGGTGTTGTGCTGGGAATCTAGAGATGAGTATGTAGAGAATGAGAGAGACATGGTCCCTTCCCTCAGGAGTCCTCAGTCTGCCTGGTGAATACTGACAGCCCCAGTCAATCTCCTTTGGATCTGCAGTAGCAGGTACCAATAAAGGCTACCTGTTCCCACACCCGAGTGCTGGCCCACAGTGACAGCATGCACGGGGAGGGGTGCCACTGAGCACATTCCAGGGGTGACTACTCAGCAACATCACTGCTCCACAAACCCTCACTGAGCACCTACGAGGAGCCAGGCCCTGTGCTGGGTGATTCTGAGGACAGACAACAGGCAGTCCCTGGCTTGGGGGAGACAAGCACTGATGAACCATTACTGCACAGGGACCCTGGATCCAGAGAGCTGGCCCAGCCCACGAGGCTTCCTGGCAGAGGGGCCATTTGAGCTAGGTTCTCCAGGGTAAGTTGAAGAGGTGCACGGAGGGGAGGGCACAGTGAAGACGCCGGGCCTGGGTGGGCAAAGCTCCAGATCTCTATGTAGCTGGTGGACGAAGTGCAGAGGGCCAAGAAAAGGCAGGAGAGCCTGTGGAGCCAGCCCTGCAGGGGCCAAAGATGGTAAGTGTGTACCAGGCCCCAGGGCCTGGTGGGTATGGTATCAGGGCATCTCACAACCCGAGGCGTGTGCCCCTGGTGCCATTTTCCTTCACTTGGCCCTGGGGCCCCTCTCTCCTGCTCTCCTTCTCAGGTGTCTGTCTCCTTTACTGGTCGCTGTAGTTTTCCCAGATTTCCAATCACAGACGTGCACCACACCCAGGGCCAGGCCTGCTTGCTCTTCTCCATTCATGGCTAAGATAATCTTTTTTTTGTTTTTGTTTTTTGGTGCTGGAGATTGAACCCAGGGGCACTCGACCACTGAGCCACATCCCCAGCCCTATTTTGTGTTTTATGTAGAGACAGGGTCTCACTGAGTTGCTTAGCGCCTTGCCGTTGCTGAGGCTGGCTTTGAACTTGTGATTCTCCTGTCTTAGCCTCCCTAAGTACTGGGATTACAGGCGTGCGCCACCGCGCCCGGCTGGCTAAGATAATCTTAACCTGCCTCTTACTACCCAGTTTCATTCAGATGCCAATGGCTCCTCGAGTGAGTCTCCCCCAGCCCTGTCCACCTGCCATCTTCGCTGGATGTTGTATCAGCACCTCAATTTAACTCACCCAGACAGCTCTTTCTGCTGCCTGACCCCCTCCATGAAAAGCATCCACCATCCCTCCAGGGATGTGCTGTTTCCCTAGTGCTGGAACAGTCTCCGGCTCAACAAATGATGAATGGATGAAAGAAGTCTCTTCAGAGACTCAGAAATGGCATTAGAAGGGCTGAGATAGATGGAGGCAGGGAACTGACATCTAGGTACCAGCTGCCAGGACTGGGACTCCACAGCATTCTGGAAATGGACAGGAGGAAGCAACAGCGGAGGACAGAATGGACCTACTTCTTCAGCACCCTGCCTGCCCACCCTCAATGTCTGGTCTTTTCTCCAATCCCAGCCCCAACACTAAGCCCCCAATGCCTGCACTGTGAGCCTAGGGCTGGGCAGAGTAGGGTCCCGTGTCTCTAGCCCTCTATCCTTCCCTGCCCAGCTCCTATGCTTCAGCCCTAGGGAAGCCCCAGCTCTGCAGACGGGTCTGGAGACAGGCCTGAGCCCCACAAGGCCCAGCTCCATTGATTCGGGGCCAGAACCTGCACCATTCAGGGGTGACTTGGGCTCTGCCTTCTGCAGTCTGTGGACTGAGCTTTCTGCCCTGCACACACTTCAAGGACAGCAGAGGCTGGGTGGGGTTCCTCAGGCTGATGGCCAAAGCCTCAGTGGAAGTCCTGCTCTGGCTATCCCCTCTGATTTGAGTTCCTTTTCTGGCAGGCATGGGGGCATTGTAGGCTGATGGTGCTGTTGCTTTGGGGGAGGGTGTCCAGCAAGGAGGGAAGGAATGCATTGTGGGTCTCCGCCTGGCCAGCCTGGCTGTCCCCGAGAATCTGGGTGTCTCATGGGTAGTGAGAGGTAGCAGGAGGGCTGCAGCTCTACCAACCAGAGCCTTAGGCCTGGCTCAATCCCTGCCCTTTTCCATGACGAGCTGGAGCCTCCCGGGGAGAACGAAGTGGCTCCTCACTGCCCTCCTTCAGGGTCCGCAGTGACTCCAGTGCAGTCTGGCCTGAGCGGGGCAGGGCAGGTGGTGAGAGCACTGGTGAACACGGCCCAGGCCTTTCTTTGAGGACTGGGCCCCTAGGAGCCAACCCTGAACTGACCCTCACAGGGCGATGTGTTATGATGGGGACTGTGCGGAATGCTGGGGGAGGGGGCAGGCAGTGAGATGGCGGCAAGAGTGCTGCCATCCTGCAGGCAGAGGTGGGCAGTGGGGCTCCTCAAAGGGGACCCTCTTGTCCTCTACCAGGGCTACTATAACTGGGCTCCCCTTCAGCTTAGTGCCTCCGCCATGGCTGTCTGCAGACCTCTGCTCCAGGGTACACAAGTGGCAACAAAAGCCTGTTCAGGTCAGTCACCACCAGAATCTCATCTGTCCACAGGAAAATGTTCCCCAATAGTGCCAAGGTGTCCGTGCTGAGGAAAAGTCCAGGAAACCTTGTTTCAAGGTGAGGAGGTAAGGGTCAAATGGAATCGTCTAGATCCCCCCAGTGTCTCCCCATCCCACCATTTGGACCCTCCCCAATACACTAGTGGCCAACATGCTCTTATTACACGGAATGCTGTTGTGCCTTTGGTAGGCACTTTGTGTTTACAGTGTTGACTATTCTTACAACCCCGTTAGGAAGGTAAACCATTATCCCCATTTTATAGATGACACAGAGCACAGAGGCCTGCCTGTGGCCACACAGCAAGCAGTAGCAAAGGCAAGATTTGAGCCTGGCTATTTGCAATATGGTCCCACGAGATCCCAGTAAATGCGGACTAAGCCTACACTTTGCTCGGGCACTGTCTCCCTTGTTACCAAGTTGCAGGCCTGGATCGAAGTTCTCAGAGCTCCAGCTCTTTCTAAACACTGTGCAAACCAGTGTCCCCTGCTGCCTGCTGCTCTCTCCCCAGCCCCCAGCACTTCTCAACTACGTAATGGCTGGCAATGGCTTGCCCCACATCCTGTCCATATCAATCTGGAAGGTCCTCTAGAATTCAAGACAGTTTATGCTACTCTTAAAATCCTTCAAGGTTGGCTGGGATTGTAGTTCAATGGTACAGTGCTTGCCTAGAACATGTTAAGGCACTGGTTTTGATCCTCAGCACTGCATAAAAATAAAGGTATTAGAAAAAAAAAAATCCTTCAAGGTCTCCCTATTGCCTTGGAGGTGAAGAAAAAAATCAACCTCTCATTTGCCCTGAACCTCAGGGTCCTCAGGTCAACTCTGCAGCCCCAAACACGAGGCCTGGGAGCCTTTGGCAGAGCAAGGCTGGCTACTGGAGGGGAGAAGGCAGGTGTGGCTGCAGTCACAGGGCCATCCTGGCTGCCGACCCACAGACATACAGGCACCGGGGCCTTTCTCTACATTCAGAAGCAAGGAGACAGAAGCACGGAGACAGTGTGGCAAACTGCAGTGTGTCTGCACCAGAGGCACCATGAGCGCTGCAGGGCTCCCCAGATATCTGAAGGGAGATCCTCCCCTCCCCAAAGGCCACTGAAGCTCTCCTCAAAAACACAGAACAGAGCCACAGAGCTGCAGAGCCAGGTGGATCACAAGTTCAAAGCTAGCCTCAGCAACTTAGCGAGACCCTGTTTCAAAACAAAAAAACAACAAAAAAAGGGTTGGGGACGTGGCTCAGTGGTTAAGTATCCCTGGTTCAATCCTCACTACAAAAAACCCCCAAAAAACAAAAAAGAAGCAGAACAAATAGGCCTCTGAAAGAGGCTAGAGGCCTTCAACACAAAGCAATCTCGTTATGTTTCCGAACAAAAACTCTTGTGCCCAAGGAGTCACCTTGCATTTTGTAATCAGTATAATAAACTCCAACCCACATTCCCCCAAACATGTCAGGAAGGGCTGCTGCGGAAAAAAGATGTCCCTTTAATAAAACGTTATCAACATATATCGTACACAAACTACAATGTATCATAATTACTTTTTTTTTTCCTCTCGTAATTCAGAACCAGACTACAAGGTAAGAAAAAACACAGCAACAGCTACAATGTTCCCAATAATCCGCACAAGGTCTTTTTTCAGGCAGATGGTATCTCACATAATATGATATACATGGATCAGAAAGGGAGGTAATAAAACAAAGACCAGCTACGGGGGAGAGGGCAGGAGGGGGGAGTGTAAATGTACAAAGAATTGGGTGTCTTCCAGGGCAAGACACAAAGGTTTCCATGGGGTTGAGGTGAGGGAGGCCATGAGTCACCCCTCCTAGGAGGGGACAGGCTCCACGTCGGGTTTGTCGGTTTTTGAAAATAAAAACAGGACCGGAAACAGCGCGTGTGTTTGGTTGTTGGTTCTCCCCCCACCCCCCAGCAATGCCACAGTCTTTCCATCTAGTTCCAAGCACATACAGAGCAATTCTGGTCAATATTCCATCTTTGAAAACGAAGGACGAAGAGAAAAAGAAAACCAAAACTCCAGCCACCCTGCCCGTGCACACACCAGGCCGCCAGGATCTCGGGCGGAACACGAGGTCAGTTTCCACGCCCCAGGTCATAGCCATCCTGGCAGCTGCGGCCTCCCCTACTCTGCTGCAGGCCGCCACCCAGCCGGCAGGATTCTCGCTGGGAAGACGGTGGGGGCTGGGGAAGGGCTGGAGAGGTCCAGGAGAGGAAGCAGTCCTGGGAACACAGTGCAGGTGCCGGGTCACAGCGACGGTCTCGGCCGTGGGGAATCCTGGAAGGGGGTCGGGTGGTTTGGCCCCTCTGGCCACGTGGTAGGCTGGGTCTGGGGGTCCAGGAGTGCTGCTGTTGCCAACCATGCCAAAAACAAAGCAGCTCCCCCAATCCCCCAGTGGTAAAGGATGACTTCCTTTTTCTTTCCAAAAACGGCTTTTTGAAAGAAACCACCGATTGTAAACTGTCCAGTTTATTATTATTATTTTTAGATGGCTACAGAGACAGTGTGACATGTCACACCTAGACTAGCTTTCCTGGTAGAAGGGCTTGGGGGTAGACAGACTGCAGAGCTTACGGTTTTTTCTTTCTTTTTTCTTTTTTTTTTTAACCTTTTTTCACTTTTTTTTTTAAAGAAGAAAGCAAAGAGGTTGATTGGGGTGGGGTTGGGGGCTTGCTAGAAGCTTCCATTTAAAAAAAATCCCCCAACCCCTGAAAACAAATTTAAAATCCCAGCAATGGTTAAAACCTCAAACAAAAACAAAAGACAAAAAAGTGTCATGTACAGAAAAGGTCCTTTTGGGAAGGAGCAAGGGGTGGGATTTTTCTGGTCATTGATTTGAAATATATTTTTACTTTTGAGTTTTGTCCTTCATGTTTTATGGAATAAAAAGTTCGGCCTTTTTATTGCATGAAACTAAAATTGGGGAAAGGTGGGGGGGTGAGGGGAGCGGGGAGACACCCCCCGCCAGCTCCTGGTAACACCTCACTTCTTCTTGCATAATTTCTGGCATCTTCCTGCCCGCAATGCCGGCTCTCTCAGCGTCTTGGAGAAGGGGGGATCACACACTCATCGTCATGCTTGGAGAATACTGGAAGGGCAGAGCAGAGGGGACGTTGTAAGAGCTGAGGTGTGGGGAGGTGGTGGACACCATAAGGAGACCATAGCTGGGGAGGTCGGGTGGCCCAGAGCTGAACAGGGCCAGGCTGGGAGCCAGCAGGGCCAAGTGAGAGCACGGAGGCGGAGCTGAGGGCCTTTCGGACCAGCCACATCTCTGCCAGGGCAGCCTTCCTGGTCCTTCCCTTCTCTGAATCACCCACCCCTTTTTGGAAATTGGGACTGCAGGGAACTGGGGTTTAGAGAGCCAGAGCTGTTAGGGTGCCCTGGGGTGGGGGCCAATCTGGACTTCTCAAAAGTTGCTTTCTTTAAATGGAAGCAAAGATGGATGCCCACTAGGGAAAAAGCGGAAGGCTGGCCCTTCTGGCTCAGGAACAGTCCCCTCCAGGGGCAATGCTGCCTTCCCCTCTCTGGGCGCAGGGCTTTCTCAGCCGTATTAGCTGATCAGTGCCAGAGGTGCCCAGCCTGCATGTGGCCCCTTAAGAAGGACCTGCCAGCAAGCAAACTCAAAGGCAGTGACCAGAGCTCTGTACTGAGTGGAAAAATAATGGGTGAAAAGCCTACAGCAGGCAGTCACCAGACCTCATAGCTAGCTAGAGAGTTCCTGGGTCTAGAGTCAAGAGAAGGACCCAGGAGTTAGAGGAGCAGAGCTTACATTGTCATTCTGGAAGGAGTGGAGGAAGTTCCCTCCCAGCTCGCCATCGTCTCGAGGGGTGCCTGGAGGGTTGCTAATGCCACTTATGTTGTTAGGAGAATTCTGTGGAGAAAGGAGAGGAGGTGAGCCTGTCCCCAACAACCTGCCCTGCCCTCAGGGATGAGTACTGTCAGGGTGAACACCATGAGTGCACACTTACTTTTGGAAGTCCATCTATGTCACCTGACCCTGGAAGGGAAGAATAATCCAGTTCATTTTCCTGCTCACACTGGGGGTGGGTAGACGGGCTCCACTGTCTGAGACCTCCCTCTCTGAACTCCAAAGCCCTTCCACCCAAACCCCCAGCTACTTTCATGTAGAGAATTTTCTGTGTCCCCAAACAAGGCGTAGGTTGTGTACCAGGCCAAGCTGAATCAGCTGAAGCCAAGAGGAAGCTGTCCGGGCAGGGGAGGGGAGGGCCAGGGTGCGGGTGCCAGCTTACCTAAAGATCCGTTCATGTGGTGTGGCTCCATCCCGCCCATGCCCCCCATCGGGCCATCTGAGCCAGGACCCATGGGGAACTGAAGGAGAAACACAGAGCACATCTCAGTGGGCCTAGGCCCCTCTCCACCCCTCAGGGGCTCCTGTGCCCAGCCAGATGATCAACAAAGTTGACCAACTTCTCCAAGGGCCCAGGCCCTGGCCACAGCTGCACAGAGCTCCTGCCTCAGGGAACCTCCATTCCGGTGGGCTCTCCTTGCACCCACATAGACACTAGGTGCCTGATGGCTGGTGCAGGCGCCTTGTTCCCACATACCAGGTCAGGGAATGAACCCAGAGAGGTAAAAGAGACCTGCTTATGCCACACAGAGCCAGCAACCATGGCCTCCTGTGTCCCACTGCAAAACCTGTCCCTGGGGCACAGTGCCAGGCTTATCAGTCACAGCTGTACACAGAATTTTGACCACACCAACCCAGGGGTCAAAATTACTTGTGCTTTTATCCGGGCGCGGTGGCTCAAGCCTGTAATCCCAGCACTTTGGGAGGCTGAGACAGGAGAATCGCGAGTTCAAAACCAGCCTCAGCAATGGCGAGGCACTAAGCAACTCAGTGAGACCCTGTCTCTACATAAAACACAAAATAGGGCTGGGGATGTGGCTCAGTGGTCGAGTGCCCCCGAGTTCAATCCCCAGTACCAAAAAAAAAAAAGTTACTTGTGCTTTTCATATGTACTTTACAGATTCTTTTCTTTTTAATATTTTTTTTTAGTTGTAGATGGACACAATATCTTTTATTTTATTTATTTATTTTTTACGTGGTGCTGAGGATCGAACCCAGCGTCTCACACATGCCAGGCAAGCGCTCTACCACTGAGCCACAATCGCAACCCTGTACTTTACAGATTCTTAAAAAATAAAAACACTGAAGTGGAGCACAGGAAGTGCTTTGCCTGGGGTCTCCAAGGTCAGAGGCTAAGAATGGAGCCTGGCAGCCTGGCCCTGAGGCTGTCACATTAGCCTTCTCCAAGCCCTTCCTCAGATGTGGGCTCCAGGGGCAGCGGAGAGGAGACTGGTGTGCTGAATGGCAACTCGGGAAGCAGGGTAAGTGTGCAGCTTCCACACAGAACTGACAGCGGGCAGATCCAGCATCGGAGGGAATCAATCTCAACCCATCCTCAGGGTAGTCTGGAACTACCAAAACCATCTCAGAAAGGAAGCAAAGGCCAGGGAGGTCACATCCCATGGCCACAATTCACAAGGCTGGGGAGGGATGGCTGAACCCAGTCTGGAGGGCCAAGGTCTGGTGAGGCACACTGGATGTTGGGTGGAAGAGTGTGGACGTGGTGGAACGGAGGACTGCTGGACCTGGCCTGGGCAAGTGCTGAGGACGCAGAGCTGAGTCACACCCATACCCTGGCTGGGAGGAGGAGCTCAAGAGATACTCAAACAGCCTACAGGACAGAGGGCAGAGGCGCTCAGTTCCAGAGACAGCTGCAGATGAAACTTCAGATGGAGGCGGGGACATGAAAACAGACTGTGGAGGAGACTGAGCACCATCATAACTGAAAGGTAGAAATCTGGGCAGGCAGAGTGGTCACAGGAGCCACTCCAGGGGTCTTTGTGAGCAAAAGGCCACGTAGTGGATGGCAGTGTGGAGCAACAGAGCAGAGTGGGAGAATGGCCCTCTAAACTACAGGTGGGCTGAGCCACTCTCCTGGGCCACGCAGTCCCGTCTCCCCCTGGCTCCTGCTCACAGGCTTCTGGGCACTTTGCCTTCTGACAACAAACTCATCCTTATTAGCCCAAGTGATATGAGGATGTGGACAATTAACTTTCAGGAAGCCAACCAGAGCAAAAAACACCCCAAAACATGCTAACAACGTGTCCTTATACACACACAGTCTTACTTTAAACGTAAATATATAAAAATCAGGTATTGACTTGAAATGATATGTCACTGTATTTTTTCACGTATTATTTAACAGCTTTCCTGAGATATTCACATGCACACAACTGACCCATTTAAAGGAAACAATTCAATGGTTTTCAGTCTATTCACAGGGTTATGCAATCATCACCACAACCAACTTTACAATATTTCTTTCACCAAGAAAGAAATCCTGTACCTATTAGCAGTCACTCTTTAGTCCCCTCTGGCCCCCAGCCTCAGACAAACATTAATTTATTTTGTCTCTATGAATGACTATTCTGGATGCTACATACAGATAGATGGTCATGTGACCTTTCATGGCTGATTTTTTTACTTAGCATGTTTCCATGGCTTCTCCATGTTGTTGCATGAATCAGTACTTTATTCCCTCTTACGAAAATAAAAGTCTGCTATATGCATATACCACATTTTACTTATCCATTCACCAGTTGATGGTACATTCAGGCTGTTTCTACTTTGGGCTACTGTCACTAATGCTACTAAATTTATTTGTGTAAAATTTTTTTGGGGGGTATCAGGGATTGAACTCAGGGGTAATTGACCACTGAGCCACATCCCCAGCCCTATTTTGTGTTTTATGTAGAGACAGACAGGGTCTCACTGAGTTGCTTAGCACCTTGCCATTGCTGAGGCTGGCTTTGAACTCGCGATTCTCCTGTCTCAGCCTCCCAAAGTGTTGGGATTACAGGCGTGCGCCACTGTACCCAGCTTGCGTGAAAATTATCTTGTGGATACATGTTTTCACCTCTGACAGATACCCAGGAGTGGGGCTGCTGGCTCACAGGTACCTATGTCTAACTTTTCTGGGGATGATCAGACTACTTCACAGAAGTCACACTACTTGACATTCCCACCAGAAGCAGCATAGGAGAACTTCAGTTTCCCCACATCTTCCCAAGCACCGGTCACTGTCTTTTTGACTACAGCCACCCCAGTGGGTATGAATAGGACCTGTGTTTTAATTTGCATTTCCTAATGATGTTAGGATCTTTTCCCGTGCTTACTGGCTACTTGTACTTCTCTGAAGAAAAGTCTGTTCACATCTTTGTCCCATTTTTCAGTTGTCTTTTTATTACTGAGCTGTAAGAGTTCTTCATATAAATTTCATTCAAGTCTCTTACAAATGTAGGATTTGCAAATTCTCCATCCTGTGAGTTGTCTGTTTAACTGTCTTTTTCCTTTGAGACAGGGTCTCGCCGTGTTTCCAGGCTAGGTTCAAAACTCCTGGGCTCAAGTGATCCCGCTTCAGCTTCCTGAGTAGCTGCTATTACAGGCACGTGCCACTGTGTCCCATTTAACTTTCTTGATGGTTTCCTTTGAAGCACAGAAAAATCTAAATTCATCCACTTTTTTCTCTTATTGCTTGTGCTTTGGTGTTGTACCTAAGAGGGCTTTGCTTCACTCACGTCACTGGATTTACTCCTGAATTTTCTTCCAAGTGTTTTATAGCTTTAGCTTACTGATGTTCAGTCTGTGGTCTACCTCGAGCTTATTTGTGTGCACAGGCATAAGGAAACAGTCCAGCCTCACGGGTCTGCATCTTCAGTTCTCCCAGCACCGATTCTTTATTCTACACTATCTGCTTTTCTATTACATAAATGCTACCAACATAAAACAACAGTGGGACTAGTTAGCAGTAGCCATCAGTACAGAGAACTAATTCACTAAATGAGTTATGTGAGCAACATAACATTTTTATGTTTCTGTCCTTGGACACAGTTAATAATTTCACTGCTCCTTTTGGCCCTCAAGGGCATAAAAAAAAAAAACAAAACCCAGTAGGGTGTTTTTGCTCTGCTTTCTTTCCTGGTGTTCTTTCTCTGAAAGCTGTTAGGATTTTTGTTATTGTTGTTTATAGTACTGGGGATTGAACCAAGTGGCACTTTACCACTGAGCTACATCCCCAGTCCTATTTATTTACTTTTTAAAAATTAGAGACAGAGGCTTGCAAACTGAAAAAGTCCTGTCTAACTTGGCTGCCCTTTCTCGTGACACTTTTTTTTTTAAGTATTTTTTTTTAGTTGTAGATGGATACAATATCTTTATTTTTTTATTTTTATATGGTGGTGAGGATCGAACCCAGTCCCTCACGCATGCGAGGCAAGCGCTCTACCACTGAGCCACAATCCCAGCCCTCGTGACACTTTTTGACTGTTCTCAAAAAGTGATGCTGGTGCTCCTGCCTCAGCCTCCTGTGTTGCAGGGATTATAGGTGTGTGCCATGGTGCCCAGTACAATCTTCTTTTCTTTTCTTCCTTTTTTTGGACCAAGGATTGAACCCAGGGGTACTTAACCACTGAGCCACATCCCCAGACCTTCTAATTTTTTATTTTTAGACAGGATCTCACCAAGTTGCTTAGAGCCTCAGTAAGTTCCTGAGGCTGGCCTCAAATTTGTGATCCTCCTGCCTCAGCTTCTCAAGTCCTTGGGATTACAGGCATGGACCACCACACCTGACACATTCTTTTTTTGATGCATGATAAAACTGAATATAGTAAAATGTAAAATTCATTTGCTTTACCACTGTGCTCTTATCAAGACCACATTACAGGGCTGGGGCTGTAGCTCAGTGGTAGAGCACTTGCCTAACATGCGTGAGGCACTGGGTTCAATCCTCAGCACACATATAAATAATAAATGAATAAAATAAAGATCCATCAACAACTAAAAAAATATTAAAAAAAAAAAAAAAGACCACATTACACGGATTCCTGTGTCGGTCCAATATGACACTGAACTATCTCCTCTACAGCACTTATGACTTCACTTATTAGCACAGGTCTGTGGACTTATAGAAGTGACCTCCAATTCCTCAAGATGAACACCTACTTTGTCCTACAGGCTGACTTTGGATCGGCTGTGTATCAGCAGGGCCTTTGCATCTGCTAGTCCAGCGGATGGGCTATCCTCACCTGCAACATACAGCATTTGCAAACACCATGAAGAACACATGAGATGGACATCATTGTAAATGAAACCTCTTTTTCTCAGGACAAAAGGTTTTGAAGCTCAGAGGTAATTTGAATTTGCGAGATCCAAGTTGGATTCCAAATAAGTTTTAATAAACTGGAAAAGTCCTGTTTAACTTGGCTGCCCTTTCTTGTGACACTTTATGACTGTTCTCAAGCAGCAACATTTTTCAGAAAAATGAGTCATTGTTTCTGTGGCATGAGGCTTTGCTGCAACCTCCACGTGACACTAAACAATCCAGGTATGCTTGGCTCAGGCCCTCTGGGTTCCTCGTGGCCTCTTTAGAGATGATCACATAGTCCTGGAGGAACAGCGCACACCTCTCTTGGTGAAATTCCTGTTTCCATTCTCATCTCAATGGATTTCCAAATTAGAGTTGCACATCCTTCTCGTTTTATGGCTTAAAAAATGAGTTCTGGGGTAATGTTTTAACATCCTTTCTATGGCCAGCAATAGTAACAGTCATCCTGTGGGCATGTGTTTGAGGTATTCTCCATTTCTACGAAGCTGAAAAATCCCATTAGGTTCTGCATGCTTTGAGGAAATTAACAAGTAACCAAAAGCTTTCACTATGAAAACTGGTACCCCTGGCAGGCAAAGCACACCCCTCTGTGGCAGTGGGGAGTGCAAGGTGTGCAGGACATTTACCAGGAAAGATGTTTTCATTTTTGGTGAAAAGCTTTACACAATTAAAATTAGCCAAAATTAATTGTGTACTCTTTGCCAAATAAGCCAAATCTAGTTTGTATTTGGACAAAGAGAACAATAATCTGTTTTCTGCAGGTTCATTAAAATCTTCATAGAAATCAAGTCCATCTAAAACTCTAGCTTTCAAATTAACACATGTAAGACCTAGCAGGAACTTGGGGTTTTTTGGGGTTTTTTGGTGCTGGAGATCAAACCTAGGCTCTGGAACACGTGCTCATCACTGGGCTACATCCCCTCAGTCAGAAAGTGGTTTTTGTTGCTATGATTTAAGGAATCACTTGATACACTGTAGAGAGCACAGCTGTTAGTAAGACTAGAATCAGCTCTACTTACGGGGCCAATGCCTTTGTTGTCAAAATCCCCCCTCCCTGTTATTCACAGGTAGAACTTTTAGTTGCAACCTCTGAATCAGGAAATGAAACCTTCTCTGTTCACAGCGCAATCAAGGGAATGAGATGATAATGGTGTTCATTCCAGGGGATGCCCAGGCTAATTCAGCGACCACTATTTTTGACTAGTGCATTGGTGTCTCTTCGGAGGACAAAAGAAACTTCTGATTTAGAAGGATGTGCCCTCATCCCACTCCAGGGAGATCCAGTCTCCACCATGCTTCCACACCCCTCTCCCTGCCACGCCCAATTCCAAATTCTTTTCTGCACATTGTGCAGTGGGTCCCATTTGTATGCCTCACACCTGAACCAACTGTGTGCACTTCGACCTACTATTAAAAAAGCCATGGTCATCCCGCTGTCCTTGATGCTGTCTGGGTCATGCTGGTGCTGGCACTGTCACCATGCTCACTTCAATGATCTCTTGCAAACACAGTCATGATAGTCAAAATGGTAAATGAAACAAGCGCCATTGACACAAAGCACAGGAGTGAACCTGCTGAGGCCCATGACGGAGGCGCCCTGAGGCCATAGCCCAACAAGTCACGATTGCCAGCATCTGTGGTCAGGGGAAACATGGGACAGTGACCCTGGTCTATACCACAGCTACCTGACTTTATAAGCTGGGCGTGGTGGTGCACGCCTGTAATCCCAGCACTTAGGGAGGCCGAGACAGGAGGATCGCAAGTTCAAAGCCAGCCTCAGCAATGGCGGGGCGCTAAGCAACTCAGTGAGACCCTGTCTCTACATAAAACACAAAATAGGGCTGGGGATGTGGCTCAGTGGTCGAGTGCCCCTGAGTTCAATCCCCAACCAAAAAAAAAAAAAAAAACCCAGCACTGTTTCCCATCTTGCGGTCTCTGTAGGTATTCTCCCCTCTCTCCCCCATCTTCTGTATCTGATGCCAAAACCAGGACTTTTCATGCCCTGGGATTTCTCAGGATGCAGAGCTCTTAGTGCTAAAATGTGGATGACTGGTTACCCTAGAGAGGAGGAGGAGGTAGCAGGATGGAGGGAGGTGCTGGCTGCCCAGGAGAGAAGGGAGACGAGTCACATGACAAAGGCGGGGCCGCTGAAAGTCTGACTTAGAGGGCTGCAGGGAAAATTAAATATGTGCAATATCCAGGGTTGGAGTGTAGGTTGATTGCAGAGCACGTGCGTAGTAAGTGTGAGGCCCTGGGTTCAATCCCCAGCACCACAACCAGTGATGTGGGCAGTATCGCTCAAGGGTGTAATCAGTGGGGTGATTTAGGTGTCACCTCAGGAGTTGGGCCAACAAAACCACAGAGAGTGCCCTCAGAGATCCATCTGCTCGGCCAGGCTGAAGATAAATGTGACCCAAGCCCAAAAGCAGGCACTGCAGCCCCCAGGTTGCTCTCCAGACCCAAGTGCCCTGAGGGGCGAGGCCAGACCGCTTCACCTCCCAACTAAGAGGAAGGAAGGGATGAACGGCATGCACAGTTTGCCTGGGGAAGTGGACAAGGTTAGGCTCAGGCCTCAGGGAGCTCCCCGGTGGGTGTAGGAAGCAGATGGAGCTGCACAGGTGAGTCCTAGTCAGTGGGCTAGGAAAGCAGGAAGGAGGGGGTGAGGTGGGATCAGAACAGGTGGGATCAGACCTGCCCCATCATTCAAAGGTGGAAACTTTAAGGAAGGAGGGAGGGAGTGGCTTCTAGAGAAGCCAGCCTGAGCTGAGGTGAAGGAGCTACAGGCACAGGGATCAGACTTAGGGTAGGAAGGCCAGGCAGGCAGGCAGGCCACAGACAAGCCATAGACTCCTATGGGGTCTCCACCCTTGACTCCACAGCTACGGAAAAGAGGCCCAATATCAGGAGGGACTGCCCAGATGGCCTCACCAGTCAGCAGAGCAGGGACCGGCCCAGACTCCTGTCGCCTGGTGTTTTTCCTTGCCATCACCCACACAGCTCTGGTCCCCCAAGAGGGTCTGGTGCCCCCACACTGACCAGAAGATGGGAACTGCTCTACCCCTTCTCTCCCACCCTTGTCAGCTCTGAAATGGGAGCTGAGCTGCCCAAGAGTTAATCACTTTTCTGACGGTTTATTTTATTCATCTTTGGTAACAAATGGCTGAAATCAATTAAACTGGCTTTCCCCTCAGCTGATGAAGTTAATTATGATTTGTTATGGTATCTGATATGTAAATTATTAGAAAGCAGACTTACGTTGGACCGGCTGCCTCCAGGCGGCACCGGATTAATCATTGTGTAGATGTTGTCACTGGAATTTGTTGAATCTGTAGAACAGTGGAAACCCGCAAGTCGAGGTGATTAATTCATTTCTTAATTAAAACAAACTCGTGGCACTTGAACTCATTCTTTTGTATTTTATCACCTAAAATTTCCTTTAAGTACCACCATTTTCTGGCTAATTTGTATTTAATGAAGATTCACAAAGTTTTTAATCACAGAAAATTCAACTGTGAAAACCACTCGACCACAAAACGAAGAATTTCAGTGTCTGGGCAGCAGCATGGACACGGCCCAGGGGTCACAGGCTCCAGCCTCATCTCCCTACTGCCTGGGACAACTGGGTGGGAGGTGCAGCAAGACCATACCCGTGTTCCCAGACCCTGCCCAGCAGCTTCAATCAAACCAGGGAGAGGGACACACTGTAATTTACCCAGGGTGGCCCTGCCAAGCCAAGGGCGCAGGCAGGAGAAGCGAGGATGGGGCTGGAGACACATGAACACACGGAGTGGGTTAACGTGACCCAGCAGAATGTAGGTCACGCAGCTCATCAAGATGCAGCAGTGGAGGAGGGAGCTGAGGAGCACGGCTGCCGCCAGCGTCAGCGCCACCGCTGCAGCTGAGCAGCTTCCCTGTTTGGGGAACTGAGGAGCAGGTGGGGGAGGGTCGCCTCAGTCCCCCTACTTAGCCAGAAAGGTCTCCTTAGAAAATTAGCTAATGTATTTCTACAGGAGCATCACTTCTCAGGCACACATCCTCACCACCTCCCTTTTTATTTTGTCATGGGTAGGGATGTGTTGAACCCCTTCTGGCTGGCTGGCTGGCATGCTATTCTTAGCTGAGAAAGACAGAATTGTGACACAGTATGTATGCATGTGTGCACTTATCCATGTGTGTGCATGCATGCCCTCTTCTGATTAAAGAAAAATAGAGAAGGATTTCCTACATAGAAGACCAGAAACCTAGAGCTCTGGAAACTGGAGGGATCACACTTAGTACCCTGGTCCTGAGGATGCCAGAGTGCTAAAGCCCCTTTCTTTCTCTCTCTCTCTCTCTCTGGTGCTGGGGATCGAACCCAGGGCCTTGTGCATGCTAACCAAGCACTCTACCACTGAGGTACACCACCAGGCCCCAAACCCCTTTCTGAGTCAACTAGGGCAATGCCCACCCAAGACAGGGTTCTCCCTCACAAGACAGAACCAGGGCAATGAGACCCTGTTTCCTGACCTCTCTACTTGGCCTTGCTCTTTACAAAGCAGTGCCTAAGAAAAGGAACAGGTGTCACCTACAGTCATACAGTGGTTTGGTGGCCTTAAGGGCTTATAGCCCCACAGGCCCCCAGGTGTCACAATGCACTGGTCAGGAAGGAGTGGCCGTTCAGGCAGGCTCTGTACTAGGCCTTCCATGACTCCCTAGCAACCACCAGCCCCCCAGGACCTCATCCCCTCAAGCCCTCTTACCTGCAGGACTAGGCATGATGGGTGTTCCTGGAGGGCCACCACCACCAGGGGGTCCCTGAGATGAAATAAAAACCACGTCAGTCACCCACAGTGGTGAGAGCTGTGGAAAGAGGCCCCCATGCTCTCCTAGCGAGCAGCCTAGCATTCATCTGCTCCACTTCCAGTGCTCACCTGGAGCCAAAGCCTTAAGCCTGAGGGGAGCTGGATTTGGATACCCTGCTTCCTCTCTTCAAGCCAAGAGCACCTGTGGCATGCACGCATGTGCACACATGCTCACACGGAGGCCAGCTGATGACAGCAGAGGCCCACGGGGAAGCTCAACAGCCAAGCAGGGCAGCTCCCCAGGAGGAGACTATTCCAGGTCTTGAGGGGTTTCTGGGCCACCCCAGGCTTGCACAGGTGCCTGAATATTGACAAGTCCTAGCAGTTTGGAACTGGTGCTCAGAACATGTCTGGACAGGGAAAGAGACAGGGATGCTGGAGTAGTTCTCCTGCATAGTCACACTGATTGGATGTGCAATGACCCAAGCCACACACACTTACCACATAGGTGCCGGGCGATGAGGAGGAATATGGAATCTGGAAATAAGACGTGGAGGAGTCATGCACTGGAGTCACCTCCTTGGACAGGCAATGCCCTTTTCCTTCCACACCCACTAGAGGACACACCCCACTCTTCTGAGGAAAGGTTTCAGGACCCAGTAAGTAGCTGCCTGGTCAGTTTCCCTAGGAGGGCTGGGGATTAGAATGGAGCCTGCTTCTCTCTGCCACACAGAGCCAATCCCAGGAGCCTGATCTCCTACTCCCTGGTTTTGGAAGGAGTTAGGGACAGGGACCTAGGAGGCCTCTAGTGTAGGAGGGAGGAAAGACAGCTTCTCTCCTCCCCTCTAGACTATCTGCAATGAGCTCCTTACCCACTCTCTCCTCTGAACACTGGAAGTCCACCCTGCTGGAGACGGGCAGGGGCCTCTTCCTGAACAATGCTCTCTGAATTCAGGTCTCAGCTTAGACCTGGAAGCTTCTGCAGAAGGCTGGACTGGGCAGGGTAGGGCAGGACAGGGGCTAGTCTGTGAAAACCCAGCATGTTTCTCCTAGACTTCCATATAACTTTCTCCTTGGAGGCACCAGGTAGAATCCTACTGTGTTTTCCCCTCCCTCTGACATCTCCACCTGGGGACAGCAACTATTCTGCTCTCAGAACCTCTTCTGTGGCAAACACCACCCTACCCGACCTGGATACTCACTGAGTTAGCACTGTTGGGATTGGGCCAGGGTCTGCCAGCTCCCGGGCCCCTGAGAGAGGGAGAGAGACAGAGATAATGAAAACAGTGCTACGGATTCTAGAGGTGGAGCCAGCAGGGACAGGAGAGGGTGATGTCAGTAATGGGAAGTCCTCCATACAGTCCTAGGGTCTCAGAGGTTATCTGGCTCTGGGGTAGGAATGGGTAATTCCATAAGTGGAAATCCATGAACTTTAAATTATGTGTAAAATTTGCAAAACACATTTGCAAAATCACCTATAAAATATATGAAATGTTCTTTGCATGTGTATTTTCCCAGGTGGGTCATCCACAGGTTCTCACACCAAAGTTAAAAATCTCTGAAGCACTACAGAACAGTGGCTACTTGTACAAGGGTTCCAATTTTGACTCAGCCAATAGTTGTGTGAGCCTAGGCAAGTCACTTTACCTCTCTGTGCCTCAGTGACCTCATCGCAAATGATAACAATAGCTGCCTTGCAGGGTTATCGTGAAGACTGGGTAAGCCGACCCCTGGAGCATGCCTAGAACTGTGCCTGCACCTGAGGCTGGGCTCTCATTGCAGGGTTGCCAGCATCCTTATTCTACTGATGAGGAGCTGAGGCCCAGAGAGGTACCAGCAACGATTTCTGATCAAGAGTCTTCCAGGGTGCCAGCAGAGGGTGGGGAGGGCCATGGCTCTGAGCCCTGGCCAAGTCCCTTTTGCCTTACATGTTAATCCCGGGCATGGCGGGGCCGAGGGAGTTGGGTGGTGGTCTCATGCCGCTGCCGTAATTCTGCAATGATAACCAAGGGTCAGTCTATGAGAAGGAGAAGGGGAACCAGAGAGAGAAGGAGGGGGGCAGACAGAATATAAGTGAGAGGGTTAGTCTGTGAAAAGGATCTGATGAGAAAAATAATACATTCTTTCAAAAAAGGTGGGACAGGGCGAGGAGCAAGTGGCGGGGACAATGAAGCCAGCACAGAGGGAGAGTCACAACAGGCAATGTTTTTAGGGCCTTGATGATGTTCTCAAAAACTCACATCCATTAAGCAAGTTGTTCGCCTGCAACTTCCCCCACTGCTTGGTTTGAGTCTACACGAAACCCAGATGTTCTGAGGATCCAGATTCGGCACAGGACAAGCCAGTGAGGCAGAGCCGGTGCCACTCGGGCCTCTCAGCCTATCCCCCTCATCATGACCAGTGCTGCCTGACCTCCTCTCTGAGAGTGATTTTCTTTGCAGAAGTAACTGCCCTGCCTCCCATCTCCACACAGAGGCTTCCTGTGTCAAGCAGTAGCGCTTCTGTGAGGCTGCCCACCAGCCCCCTGAGAGTCCTGCTCTATCCTGGTTACTCCCTGAACGCCTTAGAATTACCCTCCCCAAAGGCCCATACCACTCTGAGTTATGGCCGTGGCTATGTGTCCATCCCTTCTCTTACTGGACCCTGAATGCCTTCTCACAGCACCGAGGCCGGCACAGCCTGAGGGCCCAACTGACGGACACTGAAGGGATGGGTGGGGGAGTAAAAGGGTGACTATGTAGGAGTAAAGTGTGCCCTGCAGCAGCTTAGGCTCTGCCCTCCAGGAGACTCTGGAAGAAGCAGGCTGATGGAATTCCAATGGCAAAGGAGCAGCCAGCATGAGCTGCCCTTCACTGAACATACATACACTTCAGACTCAGTCCCTGGTTTGGTCCTGAAGACCCCTGGGGACGGCTACTAAATCCCATTTACAGATGTGAAGGTCTGAGTGAGAAAGACTGACCTGAAGTCACAGCAAATGGCAGAGCTGTGTTTCAACCTGGACCTACAGGCCTCGAGTCTGCATGCTCAGCCACACCTCTGGTGGGAAAGGGACTGAACAAGGAGGTTGAGCTGGAGTGACAAGCCTGGAGGCAACCTCAGGCTGATGATGGGGTCTCCACCCAGGGACCACCCCTGCAAATCTCTCTGCCCCTGGACCACCTGCTGTCTGGTCACCCACAGAAGCCTGGACCTAGAAGAATGCCCAGAAAGGATGCAGACAATGACAGGGACAGTACCAGGCTGGCTGGCAAAGCAAGGCCTGGAGTCAGGGGGGAAGGCTGCCGTGAGAAATTTGAGGTCAGCACACAAGAGAGCTGGCCTCAAGCTTGGCCACTTGCTGGTGACTTTAGCACATTACACAAACATCAAAAATGCTTACTTGGTGCCAGACTGTGCTGGGGCACTTTATGTGTATCATCTACATTTAATGGTCATGCCAACGCCTTTACTACCCTACTTTAGAGGTTAGAAAACTGAGGTGCTGAAGGAGAGGGAGCCCTGTTGCTCAGCTGTGCATGGCTGAGCTGAGTTGAAGCACCACAGCTTGGCCACAACTCAGCTGTGATGCCTCGTCTGTAAAATGGGGACAGTCCAGGAAGCTGCAACCTTATGGAGCCCTATGAGGATCATGAAGTGACAGTTCCCAAGTGCTCTGTGAACCCAGGAGATGCATGACAATTTGGGATGGCAGCCACAGAACACCACAGCCCTCAATGCTGCCATGGCATCACTGAGCACAGGCCTCACAGGCCCTTCCCAGGGCCCACATACTGCTACTAGACCCCTTCCACAAAGCCCAGCCCCTGCCCCACACAGGGAGCTCACTGCATGTCAGGCAGCCTACTGTCCATTGCACACAGCCTGGCCCATTGGAAAGGTTTTCCAGGTCAAGTGACAACCCCAGGGACTGTGGCTACAGCCCGCCCCTCTCCTAGCCATGGGGAAAAGCTTCAGGTAGGCACTCCCTCCAAAAAGATGGCTGGACATGTAGCATGGTTCCTGGCTGGAGGTCTCCAGGGGCACAACCCTTTTGCTCCCAACCCTGCCCAGCCTGCAGGAACCTCACTGGGACAGCAAGGCAGTCTCATGAAGCTTCCCCCTACAGACTCTGGGGGCCCCCCTTCACACCTCTCACTCCACAGAAGACAATTTGGAGGCCCAAAGAGACCAGAGACTTGTCCAAGGTCACCTACTAAGTCAATATTGAAAGTGGGGCTGGAAGCTTAGCAGCATGGTTGCAGAGACTCAGGAGGAATGGGCTGGCTCCTGGCTCCTACCGGCCTGCAGCACTGGGTTGCTGGAGGTGTGGAATCATGGTTACTAACCAGACACACCCCTCATCTGCTATCAGCATTGCTCTGCAGGGACTGGGAGGCCATGTTCATGGGGATCTGTCTTCTCTCACTCCTTGCCCATCACCCACTCGGGTGCCTCAGACCCTGGGGAAAAGGGTCTGATCCACAGTCATAAAGAAAACATACCCTCCCCATCCTTTGGGTCTCAGCCTCTGTGGTCTGATGGTCTATAACGACACAGGAAGGCACTGAGCAGCAGGCAGGGGCCCTCAGTGGAGGGCTGCCGCCGCCTCCTGCAACACCTTAGAGAAGCTCTTCCTCAGTGCTTCCCATGGCCATCTTCACCTTACAACAGGGGAACAGCCATCTAGCCATTAGGCTCGTCTGTCAGAGGGCCACAAGCTGTCTGCGCAGAGGGAGCCAGACTGGCCCCCACTGGGAGGTTCGTCAGAGGTCCCACTCCCTCTTCCCCCAGCCCCCGGTGCTCTGAACCTGGGTTATTGATCCTCGCACTGCTTTCTGTGGCTCCTCCGAAGAGGCACTGAGCTTGGGCTGGCCTGGGGGTCAGCAGGGGCCCCACGAGATGCAGTTTCTCCAGGTGGCACAGGCTTACCCCTAAAGATTATGGATTATCCTTCATCTGAACTTTCTCAAATGCAGAAAAGCCAGGATAGTGATCTGATTCTAGTCCCAACCCAAATACACAAATTACTGAGGAAGCAGAGGATCTGGGAATCGTTATCTGCAGGGTCTGCAATGGGGTCTTTTTTTTTTTTTTTTTTAATTTTTTTTTTTTAATAGATGGACACAATGTCTTTATTTTTTTTTTATTGTTCTGTATGTGGTGCTGAGGATCGAACCCAGGGCTTCACGCATGCGAGGCAAACGCTCTACCGCTGAGCCACAATCCCAGCCCCCTGCAATGGGGTCTTGTTACACTCTCTCTACCTGAGTCTGACCAGGGGCCCTGCAGTTTTAGCCTCATCTAAGAGAATTAATTCATTTTTGCAACACCCGGACAAAAGGTTACTGTCTGACACCGACACATGATTTTTTACAGAAAAATGGATTAAGTGGAAGCATTGCCTTCTTTTTGGCTCTGGTCATTTTACAAAAGCAGAGTAAAATTTGTCTGAGGTCCTGAGGGCAAAGGGAGGGCAACACCTGGGCAGCTGGTCTCTTTGGCATGTTTAGGCTGAAACGTGATGCAGCTCAAAACAACGAGTGTCACTCTGCTTGGTTTTGAAATTTAAAAAGGAGCTCCATGACCACACTCTACCTGTTTTCTGCTCAGAAACTTCTGGGGGTCACTGGCTCAACAGGCTCCAATTCCCCACTGGGAATTACAGACCAGTGGTGTCCCACCTCTGTGTCTGGTCTCAGCATGGCACTGTGCATGCAGTGGTGCTTATTCAGGGCTGCCTGAAGAGGCTGGCTGACTTTCTAATAGTCTGGGCTATGGCAGAAGGCAGAGTTCAGTTCTTATAGGAAGGGGACAGGATCCAAAAACCCCATATGGGTGTTCACAGCCATTGTCTCACCCTGCCCCACAATAGGCCCTGTGAGGCCTGGATGGCCGTTTTGCAAATGAAAGGCTATAGGTTCAACCCAGGTGAGCTGCAGTCAGAACTGTGTTTTCTAATACCAAGTTCTGAGCTCATCCCTCTCCTGTCTACATGGAATGCCCAGGCAGTACTCTCAGGACAGAAAGGGACAGGGGAAATCTTCTACTCTCAGCCTTGGAGTCCAAAGCTTCCAGATTCTGCTGTGCTCAGGTGAGCCCTGATGCCCACTTTCTAGCTGTCCCTAGACCCTTTAGTCCATCCCACACACCACTCTTGCCCAAGCCCAGGGCCTGGCCTTCTTGCTCCCAGTGACAGAGTGCAGACGTTCCAGGCTATGTGAGTGATTTAATACTGCACCTTACCCACAGGGGCATGGGAGACAAGGGCAGAGAACTTCAGGGTCTCCATTGTCTTTTCCTTCCCTTCCTTTCTTTTTTATTCTATACTAGAAACTGAAGTCAGGGCCTCTAAGCTATGTCCCCAGCCCTTTTTATTTTATTTTGAGACAGGGTCTTACTAAGTTGCCCAAACTGGCCTTGAACTTGTGATGCTCCTGCCTCAGCCCCCTGAGGGTCTCCATAATCAATACAGTAAATTAATAAGGCACAGCAGAGATGTCTTCAGAGCCCCTGAGGTTGGAGGCTGGCAAGGGAGTGTCAGTTGGCTTCCCCCCAGGGCTCCATCTTCCCCCCTTGGGTACAGTCCTCAGAGCCTGGGGAGCTCCATCCCTTGCACAAGGTTGCACACTGCCTAGTAAGGCCAGGAAAGCCTTCCTAGCAAAACCTCTGCCTCCAGGACCCTCACACCTCTTTAGGGCGTGCCCAAAGGAGTGTGTTGGACTGACATGATGAGACAACCACTAAGCCAGGAGGAGGTTGTATGCTTCCGGAACACTGCCTCAGACACTCTGATAACAGACATTTCCAGCTTCTAGAACCTCAATACTAACTACAGGCTTATTAACAAACTTGATAATTTCCCTAGGAAAAAGACAAAATAAAATAGAACCTAATAGTAATCACCAAACCTAAACACTGTTTTTTGTTTTTGGTACTGGGGATTGAACTCAGGGGCACTCAACCACTGAGCCACATCCCCAGCCCTATTTTGTGTTTATTATATAGAGACATGGTCTCACTGAGTTGCTTAGCACCTCACTGTTGCTGAGGCTGGCTTTGAACTTGCAGTTCTCCTGTCTCAGCGTCCCAAAGTGCTGGGATTACACGGATGAGCCACTGCACCTGCCTCCAAACATTGTTTTAAGTCCCTAAGTTTGGAAAACAAATTACTTACTCAAGTAGGGGGCTACCGAGTTCCATGCATCAAACAAGAAACACTTTCTTCCTTTCAGCAACCCCACAGGCAGATACTAGGTTCATTCCCATTTTATAGATGAAGCTGCAGAGCCTCTCAGAACCCCCACATGGGGGGGGGAGGGTTAATATTCCCTCCTCAGATTCCACCCTCCTGCATTGCCTAGATTCCCAATGGCATTCTGAAAATCTGAGTCCACTGCTGAAAACGGCACCAAGAGGAAGTGATTTACTATATGGCTCAAGCCAAGGGGATTGAGAACCATTTCTTACTCTGGAGAGGAGACTACTTTCAACTCCTACCCTCTGCTCCCTCCCACAGGTGGCCCTGCAGAGGTCAGTTCCAGGTAGTATGGCCAGGCAGAATGGGCCACCCTAGGAGTTTAAAAGAAGTTGGTGAAAACATGAAGTTTGGATGACGGGGAAGAACTGAACAAGAATACTGAGGCTTCAACTATAGTGGGCTTGTTTCCTTTTAGGATTATGGGACCAGCAGAAGATAAGGACCTCCCGACAGTCTTTCGACACCTCAAATGTTTCCCCCACCACTGAAAAGGCTGCAGTTGGTCTGCTGCACGTGTGATTCCAGGACAGAACAGACACCTTCCTAAGAAAGGGAGCATGGGGGGGGGGGGGCCAGGCATTGCTCTACCTGTGGAGAGGGCCCAGGGAATCCCAAACACCTCAATCAAGGGAGGAAGAGACAAGGCAAGCAGACTTCCAGGCAGGGCAGGAAAGAAGGGAAGGAAAGCCCTAGAACAAAACCTCCTGCTTTCATTTCTCACTCAGATTTCCAGCTCCTTGTGGATAGTCAGGTTCCAGAGAATGCCCCAGGAGGGTGGAACACGGCAAACTCTGTCACATTCAAACACTCAGAGGAGTGGAACAACTGTGAGAAGATTCAAAGCAGGAATGGCCTGTCAGACCCTTGCCCATGTGGCACTCTCACGTGGGATATAAAGTTGCGTCAGAGGGGGTAGCTGCATTTGTAATGTGACGAGGTGCACTGGGCACTTGAAATTATTTCTTACAGAAATTTCTAAACTGCCTTTTTTTTTTTTTTTTTTTTTAAATAATGGAGCCCTTTGGTCAAAAGGAATCTTGGGCAGAAACTGTATGAAGTTGGCTGAGGTTTAGGGTTAACATGGTTGCTGGGTACCCTGGCCTCCTCCTACCACTGAGAACATAGATAAAAACTCACTTCTCATTTGATAGGGTGGGGATGCTGAGGCCTGCTGGGTATCCAAATGTACAAATGATTCATCCAAGGACAGACAAATGGTGAGTGGCAGGCAGAAGCAGGATAGCCACTCACATGCTCACCTGTGGGTTAGCACACTGTGACTCTGGAGCCATCAAGTCCAGCCTACCCAGGGAGGGAAGTGGTTTTGGGATTCCTGGAGGACCCCATCACAGCTAAGGCCACCAGACCCTCTGCCATTCAAATTCCTCAATCCCATGCTAGAACACCCCACCCCAGAGGAGTCTCGGGTCACTTCTCAGATATCCCGCTTCCCCTGGGATATCCCCTCAACTCTGCCTAACCAGAGCCTGTTTCTGGCTGTGTGCAGGGCCAGCCCACTGCAAACAGGGATGGAAGCTAGGGATGCAGACGCACCTTCCCTCTCACCCCTGTGAGCCACAGACATGGAAGACTGACAGACTGTGGAAAGAGGATAGAAGGCGGGTGCATACAGATGGCCAGGGAGATGGATGGACAGAAAGATGGCTGGTTACCTGTGGGCCAGGACCCATGGGCCCCATGCCTCGGGGAGGGTTCATTCTCTGCATTGATCCTCCCATGTTGGGGTGGCCTGCAAGAGAGAAGAGGTAAGCTGAAGATTGGCAGGATAGAGCAAGGAGGAGCCCTCCTGGTGCCACGGGCTGCTTGCCCCACCCTGCCCTCTCTACCTTGTTGTCGGGTGGGATCCATGGAATTGGGCAGCAATGGCTGTGTCCCAGGAACTCCTCCTGGAGGCTGAAAGACATGTGAGACAGAAGCTGAGGAGCTGCTCCCTGGAGCTCATGGATGCTGGGGATGCATCTGCCTGCCCCACCTGCTGTCTGGGGTCACTCACGGCCTCCCTGAGACTATTTCTGCTGCCTGTCAACTGGGAAGGGTCCCCCAGCACAAAGCAGTCAGCTCCAGCAAGCGTTAGTTCAAGTTATGACACCAGGTGGGGGGAATGGACGGAGGGTGGGATGGGGGTAAGCAGGAGAAGAGGAACCATCGCCCTGTCCTGCTGTCAGGACTTGTGCTGCCTGCCAGAGCCCTGGAATGAGGCAGAATGTTCTCTAGGTCATGCTAGAGAATGCACTGCTCATCACCTGCCCCAGAACAGCAGAGTTCCCTCCTTTCTAGCTGCTTATACCTGAGGTGCCATGGTAAGTCTTCTCACAGAGCTGTAATTCATTTAATCTCCAGCTTCAAATTACAGGGACTGAGACCCACTGGCTAAAACCGTATCACGGTGAAGGGAAGCCCTTCTACAGGTGAGCGGGGAAGGTGCCTTAGAGATTCAGATGGGGAAGCTGAGGCCCAGAGGCCCTCAGCTGCATATTTATCAGCAGAGCAGGACAAGTGCCCATGCCTCTCAGCCCTGGGATGACAAGGGGGCTGGGGGCACAGGAGTGGGGGATGCCAAAGCAGAGCCTGCTCGTCAAAGCTTGCTGAGTGGCAGGTGGCATTGATGAAACTGCCATCAAGAAGGTGAGACAGGGTGCCCAGAATTCCTGGGGGAGTGCTTGGCACACCTGCTGTGACAACCTATTAAAAGTAATTTTCTAGGGACTAAAGTTAGTTCAGCTACAATTTGTGAAAAGAGCAGTGTAAGCTGGGAAGTGTGCTTCTAGGACCCCACTCTAGAACATGAACTCTTGCCTTTGGGAGGAAGTCTTTGGTGACAGTAGCTTTGTTTCCTAGCTACAGGTACCAGTGCTTCTGAAAGGTAGGACCCCTAGTGGGGCCAGCCAAGTGGGAGGCTCATCTGTCTTTGGTCCAACAGTGAACTTCAAGTAGATTTGGAACAAGGTGGTAGAAAACAAAAGGACAGACCCTCATTGCTTTCCCTGGCTTCATAAGGAAGGGGGGTGTCTGGAGGCTTGCAGCGTGGCCACACAAATCCCAGATCCTGGGCACTACCTCCTGCTTAGGAAGTGGCTTTTGGCACCTGCAGCTCCCACCTGCTGGGGATGCTTGGAGGTTCTCCCCAGCCCTGGGTTTTAGCTGTCCCGACCCTGGCTTTCTCCCTGCTTCTGCCTCCAGGTCAAAAGCTCTGGAATACTTGGCTGGCTTGGGTCTGCTCACCCAGGCTGAGGGTTTACACAGCCTGGTTATAGGACTCTGTGAGGACTCAAGAAAGCCTGCCTCTGAGGCTGTCTGGATTCAGGAAACCCAGGAGGTTGAGGTGGAATCTTTCAGAGTCCTTAGTTATCCAGTGCAGAAACACCATATCCACCCTAATGAAGCAGCTGCAGGGGACAGGCAATTGTTCCCTTTCTAGGGAGGCCAACATTGACCACCAGTTCCTTGGCTTCCCAATCTGGTATGTGTAAGGACTCCAGGAGCAGAGCTGGGTTATCCAGAGGCTCAGACAGCTCTGAGACTCATTTCCCTCAGTAGGTAACCCTGTGACAGGGACAGGACTGGGCTTCCTCTACAAGGAAGGAAGGAATGCAATGACTGAAGAAAACAGGTCTCACACTGAGAAGGCGGAGGCCCCCAACCAGAAGCAAGCAGAAAAGCATCAGCTGGTAGATGCTGTGCACACCCTCTCAGGGCCCAGAGAGGACAAGCGCTCTGGTGCTGTCACACAGGCTACTGAAGGTAGGCTAGCTCTTCTGAGGCACTGGAGGGTGAGGCACAGGCAGCATCTGTCCAGGAAATGGACAAATGGTCAGCTGCCCCTATAGTTCACTCACCCGCCCACCAGGACATCAGCAGGGTCTGGGGGGTTCGTGAAGGTCTGTGTGGGAAGGTGATCTGGCAACCCAGATTCCAGCTCCTCCTTTCCTAAACCTAGCTGAACCCCCTGTTCACCACCCACCCAAGCCACCCTAACTTGGAAAACAGTAGCACCCTAAACAGAGGCCCAAACCTCTAGCCAGGGAAGTGGGTGGGAGGCTGGCCTTGCACAGCTTCAACACCAAGTGAGTGACCATTGGCTTCTCGTTCCCCTAATCACTCTGTCTACCACCCTCCTGTGAGCCCAAGCAAGGCCCTTGCCTCTGTTTCCTCCACACTGCAGGAGAGAGCTAAGCTAACTCGGGTGGCTCCGACTGAGACACTCGCCATGAAACCCCCAGGGGCAATACCTGTGGAAAGGGCACATTCCTCTTTGGAGGACAGAGATTTCTGGAATTCACAGGAAATTGGAAAATTTGTAGATTTCCTATGAAAGGTGGCAGGAAGACTGGGAAAACGGCAATGCAAGGTGTGGATCACTCCTGCTTAATTGTTGAATAGAGACACACATGCCCTCTCCATCTCTTAATGGCTGGAGGAAGGGCCACAATTACCATCAGGAAGTATTCAATCTCTCCTTAGGGTGGTGGCCAGTTTTGCCCAAGGAGAGTCACCAAGTGGGCAAGAGGAAAAGCTGTTCTGGGGTCCATGTGTGCAATGGTAAAGGAGCTCACTTGGTGACACTGGGTAAAAACAGAGGCAGGGGAAGCCACTTTCAAGTATGAAAGCTAAGTGAGTTGGCAGGACAGAGTAGACCCAACAAAGGCTGGAAGCCGGGGACAGATTGGAAGCTAGCTCACTATGTGCCTGAAAGTTACTCCTCTACTCTGACCTCTTACACTCGCAATGTATCCAAGGATCCCTTCTTTCTCAAAAAGCTAGGTCGCTCATTCCTTACGTGCAAATATATTCCCTCTGTGTCAGGAAAAAAACAGGACACAAAGGACATTGCAAAAGAAAATATAAAGGTGGAAACCTGACAGACAGTTTCACATTAAAATCAGAGGCCCCTGCATATAAATCTCTCTGCAGTCCCTGAATCATCTCACTCAGGGGCTTTCTTGCAGGGCCTCAAGAACGGAAAGAATCCTGCTCAGATAATGCTGATGTAATTGGTGACTAAACTCCCAGCAGTGATGTCAACAAGGGCTGGGTGCACTGGAGTTGTGGGGGCTTTTTTTTGGATGGTCTTTTGCAAAATCACTGAAAGAATTCTGTTAAAAAATATTTTGGGGGGGCTGGGGCTATGGCTCAGCGGTTGAGCGCTTGCCTCGCATACGTGAGGCACTGGGTTCGATCCTCAGCACCACATAAAATAAATAAAGATGTTGTGTTCATCTACAACTAAACAAAATATTAAAAAAAAAAAATATTTTGGGGCTGGGATTGTGGCTCCGTGATAGAGCATTTGCCTAGCATGTGTGAGGCACTGGGTTCAATTCTCAGCACCGTGTATCAATAAAAGAATAAAAATAAAGGCCCATCAACAACTAAAGACATTTAAAAAATTGGCACAAAAGATACCTCCCTAATGTTTCTTTAAAGTTGTTTTTGTCTGTCTATGTTCAAAAGAGGAATCATCTATTCACCTTTACCTCTCCAGCTCACTTCCCACCCTGAGGGGCTCAACCAGGGAGGGGGTTTCCCCAGACCACCTAGAACTGACAACCCTCATCGGTTAGAGTAAGGCAAACAACCCAAGTTGAAAAACCTCTTCGTTAGTAGACCACTTTTCTAATTAAATGAACAAATCCTTCCTTGTTTTGAGTCTGAAAAGTAAGCAGACATTGCTTAAAAACTCAAATACACTGCTCTGCTACACCCAGGCTCCTGATCTAAGCATTCCTACGGGCCATTTCTCCCCCTAATAGCAGGATTATATTTACCAGCCTTGGCAATTCTCAAAAGCTTCCAGGAAAAAATGCACGTTGTCAATTAACTTCATTAAGGAGGAAGACCCTCTTCCAAGAAAGGGCTGGAAGGGAGGGGCATGGGCATTACCACCTTCTCTAGAAGAGCCGAGACCCTGCAATCCCACCCAGGTTGCCATTGCCATGGCCCTCTGAACCCTAGGACAGGATGCTTGAATCCTGCCAGGATAGGCAGATCAAATGCTGCATCATGGGCCCAGAGAAGATTCACTGGTAAGCACCCTCCCCACACCTTAAAACCTGTCCCTCTACCCCTCAATCCTCCTCCCAAATGCTGATCTGAGTCAAAGTCCACCTAAAGCCAATGGTGGCTAAGCGAGGGGAGAGAGAACATGAAAAGGTACAGTACCTGGTTTCCCATTCTGATCGGGGGCCTGGGGCCGCCTGCGTATCGCGGTGACATAAAAGGCTGCAATTACAGGGAATTAGTTCAATGACAGCCTGCACTCCTGTACAGCAACAAACACAAACGCTCTCCAATCCACAAAGTCCAGTTTGTTACAACTAGTGATCTTCTAAGCTCTTTTCCTCCCGGTAGCCTCTTCCCTCTGGGCAAAACTTCCCATGGGCAGAGGAAACAACAGATCCACCAACAAATGTTTCCCGACACCGCACTGGTCCACGGAGATCTACTTTGGGTGAAGGGGCAGCGGCTGGGACTTTGCACAGGATGCAGAACAGTTAAATGAATGAGGGGCAAAGGAGGACACCTCTGCTCCCCATAAGGGCAAATAAAAGAGCAAGAAAAAGGTCTCATACATAACATTTTCAGGGTCTGCAGACAGAGCTGGACGCCACGCACGCGTGCGCACACATAGAAACTACTGACAGGGAGCCATGGCAAGGGAGCGAGGGTTTAAGGGGGAAACGCAATGGAAAACGATAAGGGGACAGCGGGCGCCCTAACTCAGTGCAGGGGGATGGGCGAGAAAGCTTTCTCAGCAGCGAGAGCACACAAAGAAAAGGCTAGGGATGCAGCTTCGGTTACAAACGAATGGTTAACCAAACTCAAAAACCAAACCAAAAGTGAGAGAGGAAAAAACAAAAACGCAAAGGCCACTGACAAGGTCACAGAAATATTTTTTTTCTTTTCTCTTGGTTTCATATCCAAGCTGGGTGTGATGTCCAAGGAATGAAGACTATCTTTAGAAGAAAAAAAAATTTTTTTAATTCAATTTGTCCATAAAGACTCGAAGGCAATGGCTGGAGCACGTTTTGATTTTTGTTTTTCCTTTGTGGGCTCTCTCCTTCCTCCTGCCCCGCGCCCCCCGGCGGGCGGGCGAGCCACAGTGCGTTTACCTGACTGTGGGGTCCCATCATGCTGCTGGGATTGTGAGGTGGAGGCTGTGCGTGCGGCGAGGGCTGTGACCCCGGAGGACCCTGTGAGGCCAGACAGTAGAGGCAGGTTATAGATCACAGCACATGGAGAAGCGCAGACGAAGCTTAAAAGAACAAAAATTCAACCAAAACGCAGGGTGGCGGCGGGCGTGCAGGTGGGGGCTCTGGCTGACGGGAGGTGGTGGAGCTGCTGCTTAGGTCGCCAGCTCGATGGTGGCAGGAGGGAGGGAAGCTGGTCAATACATTCACAGGGGATTCAGAAGAAAAGAAAAATAAAATGAAGCACCTCCGTCAAAGCACACAGGAGCAAGGTCCAGACACAGTCTACCATCTGAGCGTAGTTTGCCATGTTAAATACGTTGGTTGAGATGGGCTCAGAGGGCACAACGATGTGCAGACAGGTGCCCGGAAGCCACCTGGACCCAAATGCAAAGCGTGCATGTGCCGCTTGCAGGGGATGTGGGGAAGAATCAGGGGAGGTCCCTGCCCTGGAGGAGCTCACCGTCTGCAGGAACAGGACAAGGTAACTTGGGTGACTTGAAGCAGGAATAATCATGGGTTAGGGAGAGGTCCAGGCCACGTCCACTGGGGGAGTGCCACAGGGCACTGATAGACAAGGACAGAAGCAGAAGGAACAAAGTGGCCCATAGACTGAAACAACAGGGTAACGAAATAACAAATGCCCACTCAGTGCAAGCAGTGCTGGGCTCTTTGGTTCATGATCTGCCTATGTTTCAAAAGGGTCCTGTAAAGTGGGTCTCTCATTCTAATTTTTACAGGTGAGGAAATAATCACAAGGGATAAAGGCACTTGGCCATGGCCACAACTGGTAAGTGGCAGCACCAGAATGAGAAGCTCAATGGTCCAAGGCCTACCTTTAACCCTGCAGCCCAGAGTCAAGGGGACTCTGAGGGCAGGCTTGGAGACTCCCGACCGCTTGGTGGGTCAGTGGATTGAGGGCCTGGGCTTTCCATACCAGTTGATGGTGAGCCACCTACAGTTTCAAGCTGACCCAGAGCCCTGGCTATGCTGACCTCCCTACACATAAGAGACGGGAGATGCATTCTCTTAAACCATGGGGTTGGTCAAATTGTAGGCTGCACCAATTATTGGATGGTGGAATCAATTTAGTGGATTGCAACCATTATTTTTTAAAAACCTGAAACTAGGAGAAAAAAAAAATCAGAGTGTTTTAACACAGGTGTCTAGCTGGGTACAGTGGTGCATGCCTGTAATCCCAGCTTGAGAAGCTGAGGCAGGAGGACTGCAAGTTCAAAGTCAGCCTCAGCAACTTAGCAAGACCCTGTTTCAAAATAATAAAAGAAAAGGGGTGGGGAGTGGCTGGGGATGTCGCTCAGTGGTTAAGTGCCCCTGGGCTCAATCCCTGGTACCAGGGGATTGAACTATTCTCTATTTTATGTGTATATGTAAGCAAGTGAATAAATGAGGGGGGCGGGGGGGGGGATGTTTCAGACTAGGACATAATCCCAAGGAGTTTCCTATTATGAGGACAGTAGGTCACAGTGTAAAAGTGTAAAGTACCTTCTGGCCCACCCAGGCCACTCAGAGATGGACTCTGGTGCTGGGACAAGGAGCCACACCCCAATATACTTATCTCTACCCAGACACTGCTGTTAGCTTTGGAAGTCGTTTTTGAGAAAAATTCAAAACTGCATGGGGGATGGAAGGGTAGAGGTTTTACCCTCAGTTTTCTTCCTCAAAGCTGGGCCACAAGGGGACTCAGCCCAGTCCTGGGGAGGAGCAAAGCGTGGGCCAGAGAGAGGGCGTGGAGACAGATGAGGTGTGCAGAGCAAGATGCAGAGGATTACACAGGAACCTGAGGGCACCACTGGCAACAGGCCTGGGAGTTTCTTGGCTAATCCAGGGGCTGCTCACTTCCGGAAAGCTCCGAGGAGCAGATGTTCCCCTACCTGCCATGCTACTAATTTCAACAAGTGTGTGTCTTTCTAGCGGCTGCCAGCAACGGCATGGTTTGTTACCATGAGCAATTTTCTTAATTAACAGACATTAATTAGCCATTTAGCAATTTTGCAAGCATTTGTTTAGCGGCTTTCCTAAACATGAATACCACTGTGATAATGGCACTGATTAGAGGGTCCCCTAATTAACAGTACAGGGAAGGAAAATTGAAATCACATAAATTAAAAAGGGAGGGGAAGTTAATGAAGGCGGGACATATTTGCACCTGCAAGTCTTTTGTACCATAAAACTTGGGTGTAATGTAAACAAAACAAGATAATTCGAAGCCAACACCCAAAAAAAGAAAAATAAAAAGAACGGAGGAGGAGGGCTCAAGGGTGAGGTCCAGCTGCCAAGAGGGGGCAAAAGGCCTTCTGTTAGTTCCTCGGCTCTTGGCAATGTGGGAATGCCTCCTCCCTCAACCATCCTCGCCTCTTCTTGGTCACACAGAGCACTTTCACAGAGCAAGCTATGTGGCTCTGGACAAGCCCCTTACAACAGTGTGCCCAGTCATCAAGGGAGGTCAGTAGAAGCTGACTCCCTCATCTGATGCTCCCAAGAGCAGCTGGCGCTCACCTGGGGTCTGCATCAACAGCAATCATGCCGCCAAATCAATATTTAAACCTGAGTCTGCATTACTGCTGAGGAGGTCTGGGGATCCCCCAGCCCAAGAGGGCCCCTGAGGTGCCTCCCTCAGAAGATCCCTGTTGGATTCGTGACTGATCCCTGAATGAGCCGGGGTGATAAGTTTGCTCAATAAAAACCTAAGCAGCAAGTTGTTTAGTGAGGCCCTGGCCCAAGCTGCTTTGTAACAGTGAGGGGATGGGCTGTTGAACCTGGGGAGGAGCAGCAGTTCAAAGTGGAATTGGTGCTGGAGTCTGGAACATTTAAGAACAGGGAATACTGACCTGGTCCAGCAGGTCACCAGAGAGAAAATCCCACCACAACCTTGACCAGGCTAATACAAAGCTCAGTACTTCTCTCCCCAGGACAAGCAGCTTCCCTCCCTGTCAGGTGCTGGCCAGGCTCTGGCCAGTTCAGTCCCTGGCACTACTGGGAGCTAGTTCAACAGACCAGGAGCCAGCAACCTACAACTTCCCAAAGGGCCATCCACATCTTCCATGTCCCCACTAAGTGCATTCAGTTCGTGGCTTTCCATCACTACGTTTTCTGTGTTTGGGTTGTGCCCCTGAGACTGTGGCACTGTAGCAGGACCCTGGCCCAGCCAGGCACATCCTCAGGAGCAAAGAACAGAGTGGTGCTCAGGGAAACATCTGCTTCTGCAAAGAAAATGACAGGCTTGTTGCCTGTCTCCACTAGGAGGCAAGGGTGCTACTGTCCTGTGTTTGATAGGTCACAAACAGGCAGACCTGTCTTCCCTTCCAGCCACCATTCTTGACAAGAGACCTACAGGTAGGCTTAGAGAAAAAGGACTTCATGGTCTTTCCAATCTGTTACCCATGCAGGAAAATACTGCATAGGAAGTAGACCAAAACCAACCAACCAACCAACCAGATCACGCTGGAGGATTCTGACCTCTGTGGGGATAGGAAGCTTTCATCCCTGTAGTCTGGACAGATGGGGCGGGCAGGTGGAGAGGACTGTGGCAGAGGTGAAAGGAGGGAGTCCCAAAGTTGCTCACGCTGATCAATTTTCCTACGTAGGATAACTCCCCCATGGACTTTTTGGGAGTGCAGTTACTGAAAGCTTTTGAGGGACCCAAAATGTGTCTGGCAGCCAGGTTGGCCAGGACAAGCCTCTGGGCCCAGCTTCACTTTGATGGTCTCTCCATATGGACTTTGGGGGCTTTCTGTCATAGGTGCTTCATAATTTTGGGCCTGATCAGGGTGGCCAAGCAGTCTTACTAGAAGCTTAGAGGGGAACTACATCAGCCCAACAGCCACCTGTTTACTGGGTGGCTCTGATAGATTGTCATCCCTTCTTCCAATGTCCTTTATAAAGAAAAGAGACTCAGGACAGAGGTGGGACTTGTCTAAGGCCAGAGAGAACTAGCTGGCAGCCAAGCCACATCCCCTAACACCAGCCAGCTCTCTTCAAGATAACATATCCCCACTCACATCTATTTTAGATGAAAAAATAGGCTTGGAAAGAACTGGGTTCAAATCCTGTTCTGCCACTGACTGCCCTTCTGTCCTCTCACTGGTGAAAAGGGAACAATTATGACAATACCAATGGTGAGTGTGGACTTTGCCTGTACCAGTTCACTTAATTAACTCTGAGCTTCTCATAGTAAGGTCCACCAATTTGATAGTCAAGGAATTGGGCATGGAAGTGTTAGGACCACACAGTCACTAAATGATGGGGCCAGGACTCAAAGTCTGATTCTGGAGACTGTGGGGAGGGGAGAGTCCTAGGGTGACCCACCATTCTGCTAGCCTAGGAGAGGGACTTCTGCTGTGTCCTGTGTCAGGGAAAGGGAGCAGACAGGAAGGACTCCTAGAGCCTGGGAGATTGGCAGGTACACGGAGACGGTGGCTTCTGACTTTGCATGCATCTAGTCAGCCCCACAGGGGCTCACAGAGGCACATCAGACTTATCTTGGCCCGGATGCATTCCCAGGCTTTTGGGAAGGATGAAGACCCAGTGACAAAAAAGCCTGAGTGGTGGCATAACCTGCCAGGCACTTGCCAGGCACTCCAGCAGAAGTTTGGCTCCTGCTCAATTCCCAGACAGGTAAACTGAGGCCAGAGTGGCTACAGAGCACGGGCCTTGTCCCTCCATGAGCTGGATGGGGGATGAGAATCAAGGAGGTGGGACAAGAACCATGGTCACCAGACTGGTCAGAACTCCTTCTACCATGCCACAGTGTTATTATGAGGCAATGGTAGGGCTCTTTTGAGCCTGAGGGGACCCCAATGCCGGGAAATCTCTGCTCCTGAGTCTTGAGAAAGGAGGCCTTTTCCTGTGCAGCCTTCACGCTGCCCCAGAACCTGTTCATGTACTTGCCATTCTACGCCAGATGGCCCAAAGATCTGACTGCAAATACCTAACCGGGGTACTTCCTTTTCTTTTTTTTCTCTGTAATTTCAGTGTTGAGTAGTGCTATACTCAACAACCTTGGAGAGTCACCTGGGCAGGGCCTGGGGGCTCTCTTATGGATGTGACTGAGGCAAATGCTTGGTTGTTTCACAAAATCCTGCAGTCTGGACAGTCGGTTTAGTGAAAGGCCTTTCCCAGCATCCATGCAGTGGGGAGCAGTGTTCCCACAGCACAGCAGATCGGAGACCTGGGTAGAAAGGCATTTCCCAACTGTCAGCAAGAGCTCCCATTCCTCGTCACATTCTGGCTCTGCCCCATACTCCATCTGAAGCTATTCCTAAGACACAGGCTGCAGTATGATGGGAAGATCTTTGCATTAAGTGACATGGGCCTGGGATTCACTCTTAGAACCTCTAGTACATGAAGAGAGTCCAGTTCCCTAATGGCCCCGAGTCTTGGGTCTCCTAGGAGAAACAGGACAATTCTGTAAATACTGTGGAGGTGTGATCCAGCTGGCACTGTGGGGTGCACAGAGGGCCTCAGTCTCCTATGGTGCCCTAGCCTCCAGCTCCCGGAGCCACTAAAATGAAGGTGAGAGCTCAACTTGCCAGTCCCTGACTTGGTTCAGGCTGCTGAGAGGTTGCAGGGCCTGTGAACATTCTCAGCCTTTGAAAGTCACACACTATCCTGCGAGTATCCTCCTGGCACCCTAAATTATCGGGCATGCTATGTGAGCCCGTCAAGGACAGCAACTAATGCTGTTCACCCTCATCCAAGGGGTACATCCAAGGCAGGGCCTAGACACGGCAGCAAGGCTCAGCCAGAGGTACACCACTCAGCCATGTCAAGGAACACATGGCCCAGTAAATCCTGAGTGGGCCCCCTTAATACCTGTGGATTCAAGGAACCATAAAGTTAATACCAACAGGTTGGTCAAGTTGGCCCTCTAAGCTAAAGACTCGCCAAGCATACTGTGCACACATGTAATCTCAGTGACTAGGAAGCTGAGGCAGAAGGGTTGCCAAGTTCAAGGTCAGCCTCAGCAACTTAGCAAAGACCTAAGCAACTTAGAGACCCTGTCTCAAAATAAAAAAATGAAAAGGGATAGGGATGTGACCCAGTGGTAAACTGCCTCTGGGTTATAGGTCAGTGGTAGAATACCCTGGGTTCAACCTTAACCCCCCAGTAACTTAAAAAAAAAACCAAAAAACAAAAAGCTAAAGACCCTGAGGGGGGAGAAAGGATAGTTCCTTAAGATTAAAACTCAGATTAAAATAAAGAGAACCTATGGTGCTAAATATTCCCCAGACTCACTGCTCCTTCATCAAACTCGGCTCAGCATTCCTCTAGACCACCTGCACCTGTCTGGAAATCACAGACTCACAGAGGAACAGCAGAGACTTAATTCCAGGCCTCCTGAGTAGGGAGATGAGCCTGGGGAGCTAGCATGAGGACAGGCTATGGCCTGAGCCGAGAGCTGGAAGTGCCAGAGCTAGAGTCCTGGCCTTGAGCAGCTCATCCATAAAGTGGCAAGAAGTCCAGGCTATATATTCCTCATGGTCCCAAGAGCCAGGAGAGTGCTTTGTAAACTGCAGAGGCTAGGACATTACCATCTAGGTCAAAGCTACCTCTTGTCCTCACAGAAGGCTATTGGGAAAAGGGGACTTGAAGTTTTAGGTTGCTAAGAGATAAAACACCCCACATATCCCCAACCTCCAGACTCCTGGGGACAGTGGTCACTGGCAAGGCTGAAGGGGTGGGTCTGGATAGCTAGCAGGAGAACACAGTGGGTGTGTTGTATTGGTGGCTGGTATAATCTGCATGTTTGGTATGTTGCTTTATTTGAGTGAATATAAAATTGCAATGATTACACACATGGCAAAAGGCATTTGATAGATCATCCAATTTGTTTTTTGGACACAAATGCTGACACAAATGCTGTAAGCCCACTCTGGGGAGAGAATTAAGGTGTGCCTGTGAGCCATGGACATCCAACATCTGTTGGCATGGTTTTGACTCACTCATACCCTCCTTCAATGGAAGAATGACCACTAGTGGGTTGGGTAGCTCACTGGAGGAAAGGTTATTTCCTCATTTCAACCTGTAGAAATGAACTTGGCATGGCTTGGAGAGGTGTCTTCCTACCCTGATTGAATTTGTCCCCTGGGAAGAAACATCTTTATATATGTGCATGTCTGGGGGGTACAGGCCAATGTTGGGCCTGAGGCTGCCATCTCCAAGTCAGAGGAGGTCTGAGTGTGTACACAGCTAGCGCGGCCTGGCACATGCATGGTCAGTCCTGAGAGGGCTGAGCTGGGCTCAGTCCCCAGACAGCCCACTGTCAGGTGGGGTTCCCTGGCTGCACAGCAGGTAAACCTGCAACAACCATGACCCTTGGTGGACACAGGACAAGGGGGTTGTTTTAGAGGCTTGGCAAGTGGTAGTGGTCCATCTTCCTGGGATACGGGAGAAGTCATCACTTAGATGAAGTAGATCGTACCATGTCTCCCCTTTGGGGTCACCTCTGTGCAAATATTAGGGATCCTCATGCCCCTGAGACCACTCCATGCAAGAATAGTGAGCAGCATGGGCTGGGGTTATGGCGCAGTGGTAGTGTGCTCGCCTAGCACACGGGAGGCACTGGGTTCGATCCTCAGTACCACATAAAAATAAAATTAAAGCTATTGTGTCCACCTACAACTAAAAAATAAATATTAAAAAAAAGAATAGTGAGCAGCAGCTCACTGATCTACCTGAACTAAACCCCAGCTGAACTCCCTCCTCCTGCCCATCTCTAAGAAGCCAGGACAGCATTGGAGAAATGACCAGGACACAAGGCCCCTCAGTGTGAATCTGGCTTCCCTAGGTGCCCTGCTAAGACACCCCCCCCAGGGGGGCACTCAGTAAAGGTTTTTGCTCAATAGGTATGAGGCACATCCTTGCCCTACAGAAGCATAGGATCAGTAAGCAATGGTTTTCCAAAGGGAATACAACAGCAAATGAAAATATCGGCAGTGTCCAAGATCTACTTCAGAGTTCCTCTACACACAGCTGGCCCCTCTTCCTCTAGCCCTTGACCTGTGCCTCCACAGATGGGAGAACTGAGCCTCAAGATATGGTTTCACACACAGAAGAGCCAGACCTCCCTAGCCTTGCGAGGCAGAGGGGTTGGGCTCAGTCCCCTGCATGACACTGTGTAGCCAGAATGGAGGCTGAGGTCAGCAGCAGCACAAGGACCCCCAAGGCCTGGCCACCATGCTGAGATACAATAAACAAGGGATGAAACTGGCCTGCTGGCAATTCTTGTAAATAAAGTTTTATTTGTATACAGCCTCACTCATTTGTCTACAGCTGCCTTCATGCTCCAATGGCAGAGCTGAACAGTTACAATGGAGATCAGGTGGCTCATACAGCCTGTGACACCTGCCAGTGACCACGCACTGAAAGCACTTGCAGAATCCTGAGCCAGATAATGCTCTCGAGACCGAGAGGGAAAATACTGGAGTCTTTTCTAATTCTCATGGAAAAAATCTAACAGTACCATACCTACTTTGATTTTAACCATGTGTCTCTCATAAGACAAATGAAGTAAAAACTAACCTCATTTTACAAAAGAGAAAACTCAAGTCCAGGGACGTTACGATATTAGAAGAGCCAATCAAGGTTTATCCATTGAGGACAAACAGAATAAGCAGTGGCCCAGGGGTCAGCAAATCTATATTCTGATTCTCTCCCCAATATGTCACATGACCCTCATGAACCTGATTTATTTGGCCACTACTCTTGAACAAATGACCACCTCAGCTTAAAACTAGCATTCAGGTGCAGCTCATTGGCCCCAGATAGCTAACAATCACCCCAATTTCATCCTTGCCACCAGAATTCACAAGTTTATACCACTTGTGAACATAAACATTCAAGGGGCCTGACTCCCAGGTGGTGGTTGGGATGGGTCAGGGGAGAAGAAAGGTTGACTCTGGGAGACTGCTAAACCCGAGAACTTCCTGCTGAAGAACGTGCACGCGTGTGCACGTGCACAGACACGGACACACACACACACAAACTGGATGCCCTTTTCAAGGACAAAGGAAAATGCACCAGTACCTAGAACAAGTGGGCAGAACCCACTTCTACCTGGCAGTCAGGACATCCAACCACTGGGTACCAGTCCCTTGGGCTGATTTTGTGTGAAGCTAGAGGCATGACTAAGTAGCACTCTGCCTTTCCCTAGAGTCCCAGCCTGGCGGGAGAGATCAAGATGTAAAGAACACTGCAGCAGCATCATAACAGAGGCAGGGACCAGGTGCACTGGGCATCTGGGTGGGCAGGGATAATCATCACATGTGAAAATAATCACATTTAGATAGGACCTTGAAGGAATGGAAAGGTGTCTATTCACAGAGATGACAGTCAGAGATCCTGGACCAGAGGATGGAATCTAGGCAGCCTAAATGGAGGAGAGAGTGTAATTCTGGAGGATCTTATGTACAAGATGGTGATTTTGGGCTGGGACAGTCAGGCTAAGGAAGTAATATTAACTGGTGGGACCTCATGCAAGGAAGTGGCTATCAGACACGCGTTTTAGGAATAACACCCATTTCGTTTCTTCCCCAAAATGTTTCTATACCTTCTCAGAAGTCAGAAATCAAGACTTGGAGTCATGGGAAAAATAGTGAGTGGACAGCTGACTGGGGTGCTAATTTCCATCTCTCCCACTACACATGGGATAAGGAAACCTGTTAAATTTCACTTGTAAGGGGCTCCTTCCATCCCACCTGAATACCATTAAGCCCATCTCAGCCTTTGACAGTCTGGCCAGAGGCTGGGGTTCATTTGCTCACTCACCACTGCATCTCCTATGTCCACTCTCTCTGACATTGCTGGGGACTGAGACCTAGAAAGTAAGTCCACTTTTCTAGACAGACCACAAGCGTCAAGATTCTTAGACCATTTCTATAACTCCAGAGGAAGGTTTTAGGGATCAGGATTCTCCAGAATCCTACAGAGTCACATCATCATCTCAAATGATGCTTAGGTGAAATTCACTAATGACAGAATTCCAGTGTAGGAGTTCATACAGGCAAAGCCCACCCCACCATCAGAGAGCCATTCTCTTAACCAGAACCACAGGTTGGGTATATCTTTTTTGATCTTGGGGCAATATTTTTTCAGTCTTGAATAAAAATGACCTAAGAACTTAGGAGGCATCAAGAAGGGAGAGGAGAATTCTGCAGCACAGAAAAGAATCCACATCCTTGACTGATGGAGGGACAAAGGCTTGGTTTGAGAGCAACAGCTTGGGCTCTTGCCCTGGGGACAAAGAGCTTGCCCAACAAATGAGGTGGGAATAGTAGGGCTAGACCACAATGAGGTCTGAGTGCCTTACCAGGACTGTGGGCTTGTAATGAAGGGACAGGACAGTATGGATAGGAAGAATACTTAGTGGAGGAGAACATGCTATCTACTGACCAGGACTTAACTCTGGCTGGAGTCTGACCTGTCTATTGTGAACATCTGGGGCCAGCAACTATTTTGCCTGCCAACCCCAGAGCCCAGCAGGACGAGGAAGAAGGCTGATGGTCATAAATGTGTGCTGAATGGATGAATTATTGAATGCTGGCCTTTGGGAAGGAGACTGTGCAGAATTCCAAATTGCCTCCCCTTCTGACCACGTTCCCAAACACTGGTAACAACTCATAGCTGGTGAAGCAGGTGGAGCTGCTCCTATTTTACTGGCCAAGAAAAATGAAACTCAAATGGCGTTAAGTAAGCCAGGCATGGTGGAACTCATCTGTAATCCCAACTATTCTAAAGGCTGAGGCAGAAGGATTTCAAGTTCAAGGTCAGTCTGGGCAACTTAGTGTGATTTCCATTTAAAAACCAAACCACATCAAATGATACTTATGTGCAATTTCGCGGTGAGAGAACTCTAGTGTAGGAGTTCAGAGAGGCAAAGACCCAACCCCCAGGTAAGAGAGCAGTTCTCTATCAAACTTACTTGGACCTGCCAGAAACAGAGCTCAAGCTGGGGGTGGTGGCGCAAGCCTGTAATCCCTGCACTTTGGGAGGCTGAGACAGGAGAATCTCCAGTTCAAAGCCAGCCTCAGCAATGGTGAGGCACTAAGCAATTCAGTGAGACCCTGTCTCTACATAAAACACAAAATAGGGCTGGAGATGTGGCTCAGTGGTCGAGTACCCCTGAGTTCAAGCCCTGTTACAGGGAGGGAGGGAAAGAAAAAGAAAAAAAAGAAACAGAGCTCAAGGCTCCCAGAAATGCAAACTGCTTCCTGCCTCCATTTCCCCACAATGGCTCCTGTTGGGTGGACCAGGGAACACTCAGTCAGGGTGGCAAGGTCAAAGGAGGCAAGGGGGGGTGGGGGTGGGACAGGATTAAGTGCGATAGCGTGTTAACAGGCCTAGTGTTTAGTAAGTGCCAAGTTTGTCAAACTGAAGGATTAAGCACTAAAAAGTCAACAGATCTGGAGAATCCCTCAAACCTCTCCTTCATCAGTGCCTTAAAGGCTGTGCTGAGCCCCTAAAATTCCCTTCTGCAAAGAGGAGAAAACTCAATGTGGTCCTTGCTCTTGGATAAGCTGGAAGACCTAGCTTCATCCTGGTTTCTAGCTCCTAGGGAAGGGTGGGGAAAAAAACAACAAAAACAATCCCCACTGCCCCCACCCCAAAACAAAAACAGCCATAGAGCACACAGCAGTGACCCAAAAGATCTGAAAGCTAACAAGTACTGAGTGTTTGGCGGGCACCAGGCAGGGCTTTACATGCGTCATTTCACAGTATCCTCACAAGTGCCCTAAGGGTTCAGAGCTTTCGTCATCCCCAATTATTAGATGAAGCAACTGAGGTTCAGAGAGGTTAAATGAATTTCTCAGGGTAAGCCATGTGCCCACCCAGGCTGTGTGACCCCTGAGCTGTCAGGAAGGATGGACTCTCTTCACAGAGAGTAAAGGAGGGGTAACCCAGACAGAAGAAGGAGACAAGTCCACAAATGCGTTGGGAGTGTCAGGTCCAGCTGCCGGGCTCCTGCCTGCTGGTCGGCATGATCCTGAAGTCAGCCGATCATCTTTCAGCAGCAGTAATAACCCATTACGGAACATGAATATGCACTCATGCATCCAGTCAGTCCTCCCACCAGAAGGGAGCAGCAAGACTCCTACAGCACTGCTGAGGACACAGTGCCTCAGGAATGGGGCAGCTGACCAGATCACTCCACCAGGAAATCGTGGGGGACCTTCTTGCTCCAAAGCCCCTATTCATGGCCACTCATGGTATTGCTGACCCCAGCGGGACACTGCCTTCCTTTCGGTACTGCACAAAGCTGATGTGGTATCCCCTGGGGTGAGGAGCCCTTGGGGAGGCCTAGCACCCAGCATAGAGCTGGCTGAAGTCATGAAGGATGTGCTTGTCACCAGTATTTCCAGCATCCTTCCTATCCTTTGAGGTTTTAGCAAGAAAGAGGATCTTTTTCTGGGAGGAAGCTCAAAGGAACACAACGAGCCTAGCCCAGAGGTTCCATTTACCAAGACCTTCATTTGGTAAGGAAGCTTTTCATGGAGAAGTTGCTTGGGGAGTGAATTTGGGCAGAATAGGACATAGGACAACCTGACAGAGGGTGGACCCCTGCCATGTCCCTAGCACTCAAACTGAGTGCCTACACTAGATGCATAAGCAGCCTCTGATCCCTGTCCAGGGCTCCTGGCCCAGACTCTCCCGAAGGACAGTTTCCTTTGGCGTGATCTGATTCAGGGGGTCCATCCTGATCTGTGTACTGCTGAGGCGTGTTATTACAGGATTGTTCTGAAACTCTCCTCGAATCCCTTCTGCTACGAGGGCGAAGGAATTTGACATTTTTTTTTTTTTTTTCCATTTTAAAGGAGAAAAACCTCAGCATAATTTGCTGAGATGAAGGTGAGGCAGAAGCAGGAGAGTCTACCCTGCCCTCCCTGCAGAAAAACAAAACAAAACAAAACAGCACCCCCTTTTCCTCACGGCACCAACCTCTCCATGAGAGGAAGGGGGAACAGTGGCACAGCCCTGGGTGAGCTGGCAGCAAAGCAGGGTGGCTCCGAGGCTCAGGGAGAAAACAATGCTAAAAGATGTCCAGAGGGGAGAGAACAGAACAGCCCAGGCTCCTAATAAATGAAGAGGTGAGGCCACTGTTGACACCAATCCTTCCAGAATCAGATCCATAAATGCCAGACTTGGGAATCAGTTTACAGTCGGAAAGGGAGGCCCAGAGAGGAGCAAGAAGCAGCAGCAAGACTCCCCTACCCCCCACCCAGGGAGGAGAGAGACCCGAGGAAGGACAGCGTGTGGGGGAGAGTCATGCTGATGGAGCTGGTGCACAGCCCGCAGGGCTCGATGGTATGGGCTGGCTCCGCATTAGGGGGCAGTCGAGGCTCACAGAGCCGCTGGGGGCTTTGTTACTGAGCAAATCTCCCAGGCACTGGCTGCTGAGGCATAGCTAACTGGGCGGCAGACATTGATTTATGTTCAACTTTCCATTTCATCAGTGAGAGCTACGGCGCTACATGTGGAGTGCATGTTTTTGGAGGAGGGAGAGGCAGCTTGAGTGTGCAGACACAAACATGTCCACACGCGTGCACGTTGGCACAAGCACTAGTCAAGGCCACAACTTCTTTTTCCTCTTTGAGGGGGGAGGGTGGGAGGCTGAGCCGGCCTGGCACATCAGGAATAACCTTTTGTCCACTGTTGCTAGGAGCCCTGGTGCCGGTCATCTGCTGCTGGGCAGACGCTAGGCACCAGGCTGGCTGCTGGCAAGAGCATAGCCTGACCTTTGTGGAGGTGGTGCTGGCAAGGAAAGAAGGCTTTCTTCCCTCTCTCCTGCCCCAGGCCTCTGTGCACAGGCCAGGCAACTGTGGGGGCAGGGGTTGGGGGCCATCAAGCCCAGTGCTTGAGAGTGGTCAGCATCCCTCAGTGAACAGAGGGGCAAAACTAAGGCCACAGAGGGTAGGAAGACTTCTCAAGGACACAGTTATTTGGCATCAAGGATAGACTCAAAGGGTGTCCAGCCTCCCTAGGCTGGGCTTTGAGCTCTGAACCTCCAGCTGTCTTCCCTCACAGTAATCAGAGGGGGCTGCCCTTCTCAGAGCCAAGTTGGTCTGAAGAGGTGGGGGCTGGGGGTAAACAACATTCACCCACCTCCAACTGTGGCCTGGAGCCCAGCAGTTGGGGTGATCTACCTCCTATCTAATCCTTCTCAGTAGGGTGACCCTACCTTCTGTCAGTCTGGAGAGGTAAGAAGAGGAGCTGGGGGTGTTTCTGTCCCTTGGAGGAACCTGATCCAGCACCTTTGGTCTCTCACACAGGCAGACCCCCTCCATCCATAGGGACACATACTGGGCAAGGGCTGGGATCAAAGGGCCTGGCCCAGAAAGGGGGGTGGATACTTCCTAGAAGATAGCCATTATAGAGAAGATACAGATCTCACTGTCTCATCCAAATTGGAGTCTAGTTTCTTCACCTAACAGGCAGGGGTTCTACTGGCTCCTGGATCTACCTTCCAGGGTCACATTTAATGACAGAAGACACACACAGACACCTTTCCTATCTGAAAAGTACCTCCAGCCCAATTCCAAGAAGGATTAGACAGTTCCACTTGGAGTCTGAAGAAACAGGCAGAGGTGGGCGGGAGGGGCACACTGGGCTTCTCCAGGACCACACCCAGAGCCCTCACTACTCCACCTTACAGGGAAGAGACTAAAGGGGCAGAGGCACTCAGATGAAGCTCCTTAGCCCACACCTGCCTCCTGCCCTCCCTACCTACCCCAATGACCACAAGGTTCCCTGCACTGCCTCACCAGCCTCCTCTGGGCTTGCCTCCTGCTCAGCTCCAACCTCCACCAAGGGGCCACCACCAACCACTGCTCTTAGTCTCATCCCATCACCACAGGCCAAGGCCACCTCCTGAGGAGAAAGGACCATGACTCTACAGTGGTCAACCAACTAACAGTCAGTCCCCTCTAGTCACTGGTGACCTTCCTGGGACTCCCCTCATCTTTAAATTTAAATCCTTCCTGTATCTATTCTTGGCCTACCTTGGGCCTGCGCTGCTCCCCTCCTGTCCAGCTCTCCAGGCCTTTTGCCTTCCCTAACTTGCCCTTTCACATCCGCATTCTGGCATACTCCCCGTCCTGCCCTTCCCCTCTCCCTGACAGGCCTCAGCTCAAATGTCAGCCCCTTTCCCTAGGCAGTCTTCAGGCCAAGCAGGCTGCTGCCTTGCCTGCACCCAGGGCACTCTGCCTGTAAACCCTGCCCCCATATGGTATCTCCCACGACAAGTCACTCCCTGCTGCCTTTACTATATCATGGGACCTGGAGGGCAGGGGCCCTGGCTGCCTCTTCCAGTCTGTGGTGCTTACCAAATGTCCCTGCACCCCAGGGATCACCCCCGACCCATGGCTAAAGGAGAAGCAAACAAGCCCTGCCAGGTCTTGTATGGTTTAGATCCCAGCTCCCTCACCTGCACTGCCTCACCATCTGTCAGATAGAGATCCCAGCTCCCAAGTCCTCCCTAGTAGCAGGCTTTGAACACCCCATAAACACTCTTTCCAAGTCTCCCTATCCCCGATTTGTCCTAATCTGCATGAAGAAGCCTTTCTTGCTGCAGCACTTTTCGGCAGCACTTGCTGCTGGCCCTTGGCTCCCCTCCTTTTCCCATAGCGCCACCCAAATCTTAGGGGCTGCCCCAGGTGCTACCACCACATGTTATCATTACTGGACCTTGGCCTTCCTGGAAACATATTATTTACCCAAAGGTTCATTCACAGACCTCAAGGCTCCCTATAGGGCAACTCATCTCTGCTTGGTTACCATCAATGTCAAGCAGCTCACTACTTTACTACAAAATTGGCAGATGTCTTCCACACAAAACCTCAAAACGGCCTCTCTCTTCTTTTCTCTCCAAGACCTGGGATCTGAGGCTGAAGCCTCACAGAGGTAGGGCTCAATCTCTTCCACTTGGTATAACATCAGACACTTCAGACAGCCATCAGAGCTCTCTTGAGGCTGCCTCTCTCCTGGGAAACCCCAGCCACGTCTGCCACAGGAAGGCAAGGAGCTGTCCCTATAATCACAGTAGGAAAGGGCTAGGGTCATGTGTGTCGCTCTCCTCTTACTTGTTGGATCATTTCTCTGGTTTCTGGGCTACACGCATCGTTTGCTTCTTCTGTTCCTCTCTCCCAGAACTGATGGAGAGGGTTCCCTGGGGGCAGACCTCAACCTCTTTTCAAGGCGGGTGGGTTTGGTTGGCAGGAATAAGGACTCACTGGAAGGGGGAACAAGTCAATCACTTTTTACCCTTCCCACTACAGTGGAGATTATCTGGGAAGGTTCAGATCAGGATAGGCTCAGTTTTTGGCAAAGAGAGCTAGACCCCTTTGCTGCCCCAGGATTGTCTTTTCCAGAGAAGCACATCTTTAACCCTGTGATGCCTGTAAGACCAGCATCCACCATTCATGTGGTCAGGTACTTCTTGAGCACCAGCTGTAGCAGCCAAGTTCTGGACCTAGAAATCCTTATTGGATGGTGCCCACAGAGCCACTGGGGCAACTAAAGAGTAACCACTCTGGATTTCAGAGCTAGCCTAGGTATTATTACCCAGCTGAGAGTGCCTCAGCATTTCCCTGCTGCCCACCAGATGAAGCCCACACTCTTCAACAAGGGCCATCAACAACTGCCTGGCAACCTCTGCAGCCTTCCACCAAGCACCTATCACCCACCTCACTGTAGACACGAGGTCTGCACTGCTACCAGAAGCTCTCCCTGGTCTCTTGTCTTGGCAGGCAGGCTTCTCCGTCCTGCTATGGGGCATGGTTCACCTGTCGAGTCTCTCTGGGAGGATAGTGGGCAGGCTGATTCCTAGAACCTAGCCATGTGTATGTCAGCGGGTCTAATAGGAAGACCTGGCTGATGACTATCACTAACTCCATGCCTTCTTCTGGGATTCCACTTCCACATTTATGAATGAGAAGTCTAGGTTACATTGGGATGGCAAATAAACAGGATATGTACTTCCAGTACATGTCCACCTGTGGCAGACATGGCCAATCTGTACCTGTTCAGCCTGGATGTAACTTCAGAATCATTCTCAACACAGTGTTCTTAGCAGCGACCACTAGTCAACCCCAACCAGCATTTGAATGGAAATCTGTTACTTTTTCCTTCCTCTAGACACTTAGACATGTACCAACATTTGGATTTCTGAATGCTACGGAAGAACAGCAGATTGGGAACTGGGAAACCTGGGGTTAGATTCCCATTATAGCCCTGGCTTGATAATTCTGGGGAAGGTCATTCCCCTTTCCAAGTCTCACTTTCCCAATCAGTCATGCCTTCTCTGCACAAACACTGTGATCAAAATGAAAGCTGCATGTTTTAAAGCGATATAACTGAAAACAATTATTGGAATTTAAAAGCAAAACAAGAACAAAGACAATCTGTACCAAACTCTCTATTCCCTATGACCCCTGCTCGCCTATCATTCCTCAGTTCTGAACCTAGAAATCCTTATTGGATGGTGCCCCCTTGGGGCCGAGGAACTAAGAGACCCACCCAGACCAGTGGGCCTGGCTGAGGCCATGCTGGGTTTGCCAGATGTGCAGCCAGAGTTAAGCTGCATGAAAGGGGGAAAAATGCCACTGCTTGATTACGTAAAATCCATCTGGATCCAAAGCAGAAAATCAGAGTTGGAAGGGCCCTCAGAGACCATCTGGTCCAGCCTGCTCCATCAACTACTGAGAAAACTGAGGCCTAGAGACAGGGAGCAACTTGACCAAGGTCACTCAGCAAGTTCATGGCCAAGTCCTCTGTGCTCTTTCTCATTCCAGAACACTAGTTCTGGACTCCTAAGGTGGCTTCCTATTAGACCCTCCATGTTCAGAATGCCAGATCTAGTGCTTTGGGTCTGGCTAGGTTCCTCTCCTATAACATGAACTCAATTCAAACATGTACTTTCTTCCCAGTACATGCCAAGGTGCTGAGGACGCCATGATTAGGACATTTTTATTTATTTAATTTAATTTTAGTACTGGGGATTGAACTCAGGGATACTTGACTACTGAGCCACATCCCCAGCCCTATTTTTTTTTTTTTTTTTTAGAGACAGGGTCTTACTGAGTTACTCAGCTCCTCAGCATTGCTGAGGCTGGTTTTGAACTCCCGATTCTCCTGTCTCAGCCTCCCAAAGTGCTGGGATTATAGGTGTGCACCACCGTGCCCAGCTAGACTTTATTTCCAAAAAAATAACAAGGAACAGAATTAGAGTGCCCTTGCTAAATTCTACTAAGCTCCTAAGAGTCCCACACTATTCTATGCCCCAACCATGAAGTATGGTCAGGTCAATTATCACCCAGCCCTTAACTTGCTACCACATACATCTCATCACATCGTGTCACAGGACACTGCCCATCCCAGAAACCTGGATATCAAAGAAAAAAAGCAAACAAGCCAAGTATAGTAGTGCATGCTGGTAATCCCAGCAACTTGGGAAGCTGAGGCAGGGGGACTGCAAGTTTGAGGTCAGCCTCAGCAATTTAATGAGACCCTGTCTCAAAACAAAAATAAAAAGGGCTGAGGATATAGCTTAGTGGTAAAGTATTCCTGGGTCCAATCCCCAGTATTGGAAAACAAAACAAAAAATAAAGCCTAATGTGTGAATGGCCCAACCTCTGCCTCTAGGAGTGGCCCTGCAGCCTGACAGTCAAAAGCCTAAAGGAGGAAGTCCCATGTGTTGCTTTCTCTAAGGGTTTGGGATGGGGTGTAGACAGATGCTCCTTCCCACTCACCCCTGGAGGCCCCTCTGGCTTCTAAATTTAGGACCAACTGGTGGTATAGACCTGACTTGAAAATTTGGCTGGCTACCATGGGACAGTCTGGCCAGAGTTGGGTCCAGCCACCCCAGGCTGGCTCCCTGCAAAAGTGTTCTTATAGCAGAGCTGCAGCCAAGGAGGGAAGAAGTGCAATTTTCCACAGGAGATAAAAAACTCTTGATACCATCTCTATTTCCCTTCTAATACCAGAATGGCCACCTACAAGATGAGTGAGGGGCAGGGCTGGCAATCATAGCTAATATTCCTGTTGTGGGCCAGTCTGCTCCGGAAATGGGCTGCCACTACTCTCTTACAGAGAGATACCCTTTCCCCTTGGCAGGGACCCAGCCCAAATAAATGGTCAGCATCACAGCCAGGAAGGACCAAGCCAAGTACCTGGCCTAACCTATTCCCCTTTCATCTGACTGATGGGGAAGTGATGCTGGAGAGTAAAAGAAAAGAATCATCCAGAGACATCCAGGAGGAAGAGAGGCCAGGGCTTATGGCTCCCTACTGAATGTCCCAGCCAGTCTGTACAGTTCACCCTGAACAAGGGAACAGAAATGACCTCAAGTCAAGAAGGCTACCTCTGTATGATAGTGACTAGTGGTGGCTAAATAAGGACAGGAATCAGACTGGGTTTTCTGACCACACATCCTCAGCGTCACAGGGGAGGATCCGATAAGTATGTCTGGAATTAGGCCTTAACCCTGAACAAGTATACCAAAGCCAGGAAGTTGGAAACTGCTCACAAATCAGGCGGACTTACTCCTTGTCCTAGACTCAGGCCAAAAGAGAAGTTGACGGCCTAGGTAAAAAAAACACAATTGGCTGTGGTCCATCTCTTCGCACGGCACAGGCCTACAGCACACACCCAGACACCCACAAGCAGTCTCAAAAGGGATGCACAGAGGTGGAATGTGGTGCTTGGATGGGCTCTGTCTACCAGGCAGGAAGTCACACCTGCACTGCATCAAAGGCATCTATGGCATCAAGGGTGAGGACATGCAAGCTGGGAGAGAAGACCAGTGGGAAAGGCCACCAGATGGGTGTGGATACCCATCTGCAGTGTTGAGGAAGATGGCTGCCCTTGTTGTGGGTGATCCCCACTGATGATCGGCAACCCCTTGGGTTTTCTTTCTGGTGAAGAGCAGCAGCTGATCTTGCTCTTGCCTCTCTTGGATTCATAGTTTTCCAGGGCATTTAAGGTCTTTTTCTTGGCCTTCTGTCTACATTATCTAAAGCCTCACCCCTTGGAGCCTTACACACCTTGAGACTGCTAGGGCGGTGCGGTCTCCATGCCTTGGGCAAGGTCCTAGTTGTGGCAGCATGCTGGGAATGCATACGGATAGGCCATCTGATGCCCTGAAGTGCCAACCCTACATCCCTCTCTCTCTTCTCACCACCATTTTGATGGGGGACCTGCTGTTTCCATTTTAGGGCAACACTCAAATTTCACTGATGTACTTCTTGACTGGTGAGCAACATGTCCTAATCACCACCCCCTGGGAGTTAACATCAACCAAAATGTGAAATCTTGCAGTGCAGAAGCAACTCCCAGGGTCTCCCCAACCTAGGAGAAGCCCTTGACATCCCCAAAGGCATCTGTCACTCCTGTGCCAGGGAGCCTCTTGCCTCTCAGGGCAGTCTATCTTGCTGCTGGATGTACGTGGGCATAAATTCTGGATTACAGCAGGCACAAAACTCCTGGGACTTTGCCTTATTGGCTCTAGTTCTGAATCCCTAGGCTTCACAGAAGAAATCTTCGCCCTCTTCTCTATACAACTGCTCTTTCTGTATTCTTCCTCTTTTCTAAATTTTTTTAAATTGTGAGGCACGGTTAGTAAGTTGCACAGGCTGAGCTAAAACTTCAAATTCTCCTGCCTCAGCACCATGAGCTACTGGGATAACATGCTTGCTCCGCCAAGCCTGGCGGCTTTCTGTATTCTTCCTTGGGAGCACCAACCCTTCAGAAGGTGTGGAGAGTCAAGTGCATTCTCAAAACTCTGTCCCAGACAGGCTAGAACAAACGAGCGATGTCACAATCAAGAGGTTCATCATCAAGTTCCTCATAGCCCTGCACACTGACACCTCTCTACGACGCATTCCAGTCCCAATTTGGCTTAAGCAGAATGAGCTGCCAGTAGGGAAGGGAGAGGGGGTGGGTAGCCACACCCAACCTCAACAAAACAGAAAGCCTGATTTCACACCCTGCCCCCTGCCAAAAAATCCCAACAAGGTGTATTGGAGGAGGCCGGCTCCTGCCCCTCTTGGGATCTGTTCCTGCCTGTGGCGGGCAGAGCACGGGCACAGATGCTCACGGGGCGACGTCTGTGATCACACTCGGAAAGAATCAAGCGGTTAACCAGAGGGAAGGGATTCTGAGACCTGCCAGGATGGTGGGGTTCTTTGTTTTTTGTTTTTAAGATTCTGCCTAAGGTTTGTAGTTTGGACAGGCAAAGTAAACAAATGACAATGACAGCAGCAACAAAACAGAAACAAAGAACAATTTACTCTTAAAAAAAAAAAAAAAAAGAAAAGAAAAAGAAAAAAGCCTTTTGTTACAAGAAAGCTCCACACTGGCTTGGAAGCAGCCCTGCCGCCTCCCAACCAGGGGAAGACAGTATTGTCTGCCAAGCCAGAGTGAGGAAGCACACACGATGCAGGAGGTGTCCGTGTCCCCACCCCTCCTCAGCTTTTGAAGGGGTAGAGAAAGCAATGGGAAGGGAAGGATTTCAACCAGCACAGAGCAACTGTATTTAGACCATGGCAAACTGAGCTGTGCTTATTTTCTCCTCTCCCAGCAGCCCTGCCCACCTACCCTAGAACAGAGTGAAGAGGAACACAAGACCCACAGCCCAGCACATACCTGAAAGAAACCCGGTGGGATGGGGCCTCCAGGCATCCCATCATTGGGGGGAATGTTGCCAAGCACAGGGCTCGGGGCAGCTGCTGCACTCTGTGGAGAGATGAGGGAGAGGTCAGTGGCCAAACCCCCAACCACACAGGGCTCCCAGCCCCTACCCCACCCACACCCACCGTTTCCCCCATAGACCCTGCTCAAAGGCCACCTTCCTCATTAAGCCTTTCTAGGCCCCCAACCAAGCAGCATCTCACCACTGACATGGCATGGGTATAGGACTGATGACCAGACCTAGACCCAGTTCCCAACTGTTACTCACTGGGCAAGCAATGAACTCCTGAGTCTCCACTGCCTCATCTTTGAAAATCAATCAATAAATAAAAATTAAAACAGTGCCCAAACTTTGTTGTGTCTCTGTTAATAATCCTATAATCATGAATATATATTGGCTAAAGTACTTGATTATAATATTTTTTTAAAAAGACAATTTTAAAGGATTGGACAATATTCATTTTTTAAAGCACCATGTTAAAGTGGAAGAAAACTATCACATTGTCCAGGGAAAGGTACAAGACCTCTCCCTGAGGTAGTACTGTGAATGGTATTTTTTCTAAAACATTCTAAAATGATTGTAGTTTTGATTAACAGACCTTTTCTATTTAACATGTCTATGTTTAATTTGTAAGCATGTCATCACTAGGTCCTTGATTTATTCTGTGACTCTAAAGCAAATGTTTTTTAAGTTCTGGCAATAGATCATTAGATCAATAAATAATTAGACTGTCAATTAAACAAAACAAAAAAAACAGTGCCCACCACTTCGGGATGCCAACAAAATGGCAAGAGATGAAGCCAGCGGTATATCCTGTAGTGCCTGGCAGAGCAGGTGTAGGTGGCCAACATGTCGTGACTATTATTGACACTGAGATCCATGCCTTACCTGCTGTTCTAAAAGGCTCTCTGAGGGTAGGTGATGTGATTTATAAATTTTGGTGTGTTCTTGGCCCCTGCAGGGTCCTGGGTGTCATTACTTTTCTCTTTAAATGCTGCTATTCTGGCATCCACCTGGTACATCTGCCTCAACAAATGCCTCCCAGGGGTGAGCAGACGTCATTCTCCCTGCCTGGCCTCTTTCCAACAATCTGTATCCAACCTGTTCATGCAGCCAGCATGTCTGTGCCTGGCTCTGCTCACACCGTCAAGGCCAAGGCTGAGACGCCCAAGCCCCGGCCTTGAGGAAGTCACAGGCCTGATGATACTGCCTGGCCCATTCCCTGCTCCTCCCGTTGATTCTAAACCTCCAACTGCTCCTTCTGTAGAAGCCCACCTCCAATCGACCTTGGTGGTCCCCAAACTCCATCATGACTGAGAATGTAAACTTACTCATTGATCATCTCCTAGGGTCCTGACTACTCTCTGAGAATAGTCAGGACTGAATGCCTTGGGGGTAAAGAAACAGAGTGCCTCTTTCTGTATTATAAATACAGCCTCCTTCCCATCACTACTTTGAAGAAATCACTTTTTTTTGCTTTTTTCAACCACAAAAGGAACCAGAAGCCGGGCACAGTGATGCATGCCTATAATCCCAGCAGTTTGGGAAGCAAAGAAAGAGACAGAAGAATCCCAAGTTCAAAGGCAGCCTCAGCAATGGCAAGGCCTAAGCAACTCAGTGAGACCTGTCTCTACAAAAAACACAAAATAGGGCTGGGGATGTGGCTCAGCGGGCGAGTACCCCTGAGTTCAATCCCTGGCACCAAAAATCAATCAATAAATAAAAATTAAAAGGAACCAGAGCCCCTCCTTTCCTGAAGGGAGAACATGCAGGCTCCTATTAACAGTGCATGCAACAAAACAAATCCACTGAGAACCGACACCTGGTTGGTACAGATGACAATGCTGTGGACCATGGGAAAAGTGGACTAAGCGAGTGGACCATGGGAAAGCTACTTGGTCTTTCTGAATCCCTTTTCTGTAAAAAGCGGGTTAGTTGCTGGGCACAGTGGTGCACACTAGTAATCCCAGAGGCTGCGGAGGCTGAGACAGGAGGATCATGAGTTCAAAGCCAGCCTCAGCAATTCAATGAGGCACTTAGCAACTCAGTAAGACCCTGTCTCTAAATAAAACATTTAAAAAGGGCTGGGGATGTGGCTCAGTGGTTAAGCACCCCTGGGTTCAATCTCTGGTACCCCCCCCAAAAAAAGTGGGGTAGCCATTGTTCCACCTTTGCAACAGTTGCAAAAGACAAAGAGGGGCAGGGGGCATGCTGTGTTCTGTAAACTGGAAGTTCTGGCTGCGGAAGGAGGGACCCAGTATGGGCATGTAGGGGTGCCGGACAGATCCCAGGTAAAGAGAATGGGCTAACTGCAGATTATTTTCAAAATGAGTCTGCCTATAGATAAATACCCTCTCTGTAATTAAAGAGATTCTTCCAACCCTTCTGTCATATGCTTACAAGTTTCAAGTATCCCCCAAATATTCAGGATCTAGGTCTCCTTCTCCAGGTCTATATTCTCATGGGGAATCTGCTGGGTTATCCATTAGATACATTATTTTTTCTTTGAGGTTAGTAATTCTGTAAAAACGTAACTTTTTGTGATTAGCCACCAAAAATAACTCCTCTGAAGAAGCAAAAAATTTTTTTAAAGATAGGAGTGAGGTAAACAACCATCATTTTCTTCAAGTTTTTTTTCAGAGACTGGTGTTAACATTTAGCTCTTTAATCCTTCATAGAGGTATCGTTATTTAGCCAATTTAGTAAGAGACACTGAATCATCATTTTGCTAACTTGGTAGTTAGTATCACCTCATATTTGACAGTCTAACTCACCTTTTGAATTGTTGCCCTCCACTTTTTTTTTTTGAGATACTGGGGATTGAACTACTCAGGGCCTCACACATACTAGGCAAGCATTCTACCTCTGTGCTGTATTCCCAGCCCTTTTTAAAATATTTGAGTCAAAGTCTCACTGAATTGCCCAGGCTGGCCTCAAACTTGTGATCCTCCTGCCTCAGCTTCCTGAGTAGCTGGAGTTACATAAGTGTGCCACCACACTCAGCTGATCACTGCCTTTTGAAATGGTTTAAACTAGGCATTTGTAGATCTACTTTTATGGTGAGACATTTGTGTCCTTTGTTACTTGGGAATTTGACCATCTATGTATCAAATTCCCGATAAGGGCATGTTATAAATTTAAAAAACAACCACCTAAATGAAACCTGAGCCAGTGAGAGCACTGATGCATTACTTAGGAGGCTCCTTCACTCTAAGAGGCGGTTTTCCTATGCAATTAGCAGTAGGAACTGCGGATGAGTGGGAAGTCTTTGTTTCTTTGAATGTAATGATCAAGGTAACCATGGTCCTAGTAAAGAGATGGAGCAATTCTCTGAAATCTAGAATGGAGGACAGGTTTTGCTATGCTTCTGTGAAAGACACATTAGCAACGTCTAAGGAGGCAGAAGCCAAGAAGGTAACTTTTATCATTTGATGCCGTCTCCAGCAACAACACTAAGTAGACCTCTGTGGTGCTTAACTTTGTGCTCTGGGTTATGAGTTACTGCTGTTCCCCTCTGACTATGAAGCAAACATATACTCCCAACAGAAAACTTTCAAAAGGACAGAAAAGCAGCAACTGGTATGCTCGGAAGTGAAAAGGATAAGAGATTGGCAAGCACTAAGAAATAACTGGTTGTTCACAAAACCCAGGGACATCACCTCCTTGTAGTTTAACGGCAGGGGCTGTTTTACCCATCTCCAACATCCACCAAAATATGAAGCATACAGAAGGTGTTCAATAAATGATTACTACTTGTATTATTCAAAGACCTGCTCAAATATGACCATCTGGAGCCAGGCCTTTCTGGATTGCTAGGAATCAGCCTCTCCCTGTGGTTTCCAGCTTTGGGTTAGAGCTCCATTAAGGCACTCAGCAAAGCATCTCGTGAGTTTTCTCTAAAAACACAAAACCCAAGCCCAAACCCAAACCCCCTGACATTCACAGAGGCCTATGGCATGACAGGGCTGCGGTAGGTGCACAGGATGGAACTTCCTCATTGAGGTGAGAGGAAAGAATACCGGATTCAGAAGCCAGAGACCTCACATATGGGCTCAGAAACGTCCCTTCTCACATGAGGATGCAGTTTCCCTGTGTGTCCAGTGATGGATTAGAAGAGGTGACCACTAAAGCCCTTCATCCAAGCCCAGCCCACAAACTCAGGGAACAGGGGCTGGAAAAAGCAGCTTTTTTTTTTTTTTAATATTTTGTTTAGTTGTAGATGAACACAATATCTTTATTTATTTTATGTGGTGCTGAGGATCGAACGCAGTGCCTCACGTATGCGAGGTAAGCGCTCAACCGCTGAGCCATAACCCCAGCCCTGAAAAAGCAGCTCTTGCAGTAACAGAAAGACAGTCCTCTGGCCAGAAGACCCCCAATTCCTACTCATCTCTGTTCTTTACAAAACATTTAGAGATAAAAGATTAAATAGCACCCAGAGCCTATAGGTAGCAGGTGCTGACATTTGGGCCCCAACTGCAGGCCTTTCACCCCAACATTTATACATATATGTGTACATACGTGGACTAAAAAAAGCACAATCAAACCAGGTATGTGGTTAGGTAATTTGTAGTCTTTCCCCCCAGGATCTGGGATTGAACCGAGGGGCTCATCTATGCCAGGCAAGCACCTTACCACAAAGCTACATCCCCAGAATGACTTGTACTTCTTTTATAGAAATAATGTAAAGGTCTTTCACAGGGTAATGTGGCCCTCTGGGGCCAGCTGCCTCCTCTAAGCCTGGGGTATCCAGCCTGAAAAGCTGGAGGAACCCTCCAAGGACTGCCTGAGGCTCCCTCTGTAAGGGAGTTTTGTTTCTGGCCAGGGAGGCTTCAGAGGAGAGCTTATCTCACAAATTTCTAAAGAGTCGGTGTCATCAGGCACAGTGGCGCACCCCTGTAATCCCAGCAACTCGGGAGGCTGAGGCAGGAGGATCCCAAGTTCAAGGTAGCCTCAGCAACTTAGTGAGATCTTGTCTCAAGATGAATAAAAAGGACTGGGGATATAGTTCAGTGGTAAAGCACCACTGGGTTCAATCTGCAGTACCCAAAAGAAACAGTGGGTGTCTTTGGGATCACAACCACTGGGATCAGGGGTTCCCTCCAGTCCCTCCCTCCGTTCCTGTGCCCAAATGGGACACATACCACTGCCACTTCAGGCATCCCTTGCTATCCATAGCTGCTGGGCTTTCAATAGTGAGGAGATCCCTGAACACCTCACCACAGACCTACCCAAGGAGGAAGATATTTACCCCCTACCTACCCTGTTCACATAGAGAAGCAGGATTCAAACCTGGGGCTCAAGTGACTAGAAGGAGCCTGTGAAGGTAGGCTAAGAAAGGACTTTTAGTTTTGGACAGCAGGAATAATTTCTTTCTTTCTTTCTTTCTTTTTTTTTTAGTTATTTTATTTAAATGCAAGTCATAGTACATAACCAGATCTCAGTTTTTCCATTTCTCTGGCTGCAAACCAGATAAAGTCACACCATTTGTGTCTTCTTACATGCACCAGGGGTAGTAACGACCCTCTCAATCAACCATCATTACTATACCCACTCCCCTTTCCCTCCTCCCACCTCCCCCTGCCGCATCCAGAGTTCCTGTATTTCTCCTATATTTCCCGTTCCCACCCCCCTTATGTATCCTCATCCACTAATCAGAGAGAACATTCGGCATTTGGTTTTTTGGGACTGGCTTACTTCACTAAGAATAATGTTCTCCAATTCCATCCATTTGCAGCAGGAATAATTTCTAAGTAGAAGGGCCTGTGACCTCTGAGAACCACCCTGTCCCACCTCACTCTGTGCCAAGCATACTAACACACTGATGACACAACATACCCAACACTACCAGAACATAGACCTAGCGGCCAGGAGCCTCTCTGCTCCCCATGAGAAGCACCTTGCAGCACTAGCTGCATTCGTATCTCAAGGGTTGGGGACATTCCCTACAAGACGCTATCCTCTGACCTCACCCCAAGAACCCCAGTTATCTTCATTACGAATTACCATAGATATCCCCATCCCATTTTTACTCTTTCAAAAGTAGTTATAAATCAGGCATGGTGGTGCAAGCCTATAATCCCAGCAACTCTAGAGGCTGAGGCAGGAGGACCACAAATTCGAGGCCAGCCTGGTAAAGTGCCTCTGGGTTTAATCCCCAGTGCTGCAAAAACAAACAAACAAATATAAATTAAAATAAAAATAGTTCTGTATATAAATAAAAACAAATGCTCAAAAGTGAACTGTGGGGGCTGGAGTTATGGCTCAGTGGTAGAGTGCTTGCCTAGCATGTGTGAGGCACTGGGTTTGATTCTCAGTACCACATATAAATAAATAAAAGCCCATTGACAACTAAAAAACTATTTAAAAAAAAAAAAAAAGTGAACTGTGGGGAGCCAGGTGCAGTGGCTTGCGCCTGTAATCCCAGCAGCTCAGGAGGCTGAGACAGGAGGATCACGAGTTCAAAGCCAGCCTCAGCAATGGCGAGGCACTAAGCAACTCAGTGAGACCCTGTCTCTACATAAAACACAAAATAGGGCTGGGGATGTGGCTCAGTGGTCAAGTGCCCCTGAGTTCAATCCCTGGTACCCCCCTCCCAAAAGTGAACTATGGGATTCATGCCAGGTCAGTCAACTCCTCCCAATCTAATCAACTTACAAGGCTGCAAAAATTGTACTTGGTTCTGCGAATCCCCTATTTCCTTGCTCTGCCCCAATCCTCAGGCCTCAGGGTATAGCAGCACTAGTCACAAGCAAACCCACCAAGCGCAGTATTTCTTTACTGAAACTCAGCTGACGCGACGTGGCCAAGGGCTGAAGGTGCTAGGAGCGTGAAGCATCAGCTGTGGTGTGGCCATATGCATGTGGCTGGGAAATGAAGGCCGCCTCCAGCGTGGGGCCCTCCCATGACGACTACATGAGGAGGGCAAGGATGTGGGTGTGAGGTCCCAGGGAGAGAAGGGATGGTTGCACCACTCTCAGTAAGACAGGCTTCCAGATTTGGTGCAGAGTCCTGGAATAGCCTGGTCCCTCTGGGGCCAAGTTTCCTAGAGAGAATTTTAGCAGCATCAACATGCTGAGGGTGCAGATGCAGGAATGGAAAGAAGGTAGAGAATGTCATCACTCAGAAAGGCCAAGACTAGAGCAGTGGAGTCCAAAGAAAGAAAGGGAAAGAAAGGTCTTTTGGCCTTACACACAGACTATAGGACAGGATGCATATGGGAGAAAAGGGACTCTGATTCTGCAGTTGGGAGAAAACATAGCTATTGCATATGAAGAAACAGACTAGCTGGCATTAAAAAGTAGGTTCTGGGGCTGGGGTTGTAGCTCAGTGGCAGAGCGTTTGCCTCACACACGTGAGGCACTGGGGTCTATCCTCAGCACCACATAAAAATAAATAAAATAAAGATATTGCATCCATCTATAACTAAAAAATATATATATATTTTAAAAAAAGGTTCCGATGATACTAGGGAATGACACAGGATCCCTGCCTTCAAATAGCCAGGGAGCTGTCCCTTACGTGGAGGGTTGGGTGAGCATCCCCAATGCGTAAGAATGGCTCTGAGTACAACAGTAAATGTCCTAAAATACACAAAACTTCCCTGATCTTAGTCTCAGAACCGTCTGTCTTGAAGGAGGGGGGCTCCAATAATTGGCAGTGCTCACAGCAGAGATATGATGAAAGCCACATTAAAAGAAGATTGCCAAGCCAGGTGCAGTAGTGCACGCCTGTAATCCCAGCAGCTCAGGAAGCTGAGGCAGGATGAGGCAGGAGGATCCAGAGTTCAGCCTCAGTGACAGCAAGGTGCTAAACAACTCAGACCCTGTCTCTAAATAAAATACAAAATAAGGCTGGGGATGTAACTCAGTAGTTGAGTGCCCCTGAGTTCAATCCCTGGTACCCAAAATAAGAAGACTGCCATATTACATATCATCACCCAGTGTTTCCTGGGGATTCTTATGCAAACAGCCCTGCACCTAGGCTCCCAAGATCAGGTTCAGCTCTGGCTGTAAATCACCCACTGTGTTCCTTTCCCAATCTCAGGCATCTGGCAAGCAAGGCTGCTGAGGCTGTACCTCCAATGATACCGAGGGTGTCACGGAGCTCTTCAACCAAGAGACCTGAAAAAGGGCCATGTGTAGACAACAAAGTCCCAACCTGACACAGTCAGGAGGTCGGTCCTGACACCTGCCCTTCTTTCACAAAATCCCATATCGCTTCTGCCCGCTGGGGGACAGGACAGCCTTGGAATACAGAGAGGGTTGGAGAAGCAATGAGCTTTTCATTCTGCTCTCAGAAACCAGGAGAGGGGAAGGAGAAGAACATTTATACCCCAACATTCCAGGGAAGATGTCATTTTTGTTTACTGTCCTTTTGCCTGACCCTCACCTTAGGTTCAAGAACTTCAAGGAACAGTTCCCTCTCATCAATACCTATAATTCTCAAGAAAAGTTCTGTGTGCTTTTTGAATCATGAAAAGAAACAACAGATAGATCATTTAACACGTGAGTATCCTAATTCCTTCTCTGTGTTTGAGATCACCTGCATGTTTTGCTCTTCCCTGAGTAGGCTGACCTTCTAACTTGGCTCCTTCTGACAAATATTTTAATGAGTTGGCATTCACCAAGGGGCAGGGTGTGAGTGTGTCTGTGTGTACATGTGTGTCAAGGAATGTGATATCCCACTGATGAGTCTGCTGCACCTAACTGGTAGACTATCCTGGGAAGAAAAGGAAAAGCGAAGTAGGTGGGGAATTGTAGAAAGGTTAAGAGTGCTTGAAATACATCGGAAGCATGCAGCAAACACTTGCTCCTGGGGACGCCTGATGGCGCTGTGCCTGTTGGGACAGGAGATGACAGGGCAAGGCTCTGCCTTGAGGATAAAATGACTTGTGGTGACAGAGAACTGGGGGATGTGGGAAGGTGCTCCAGGCAGGCACTGTGAGGCAGGATTAGGGGATCAGAGAGGCTTTATGACGAGGTGGCACTCAAGCCAAGGCCTTGGAGGACACAGGACTGGAAGATGCGGGAGGAGATATGGGCTGAGAGATTGCCGCTGTCATCTCAACCCTCCTGGCTCAGGGCCTCCTGACAGCCTCTTTCAGAGCACAGATCCCTGCAGCATTCCATCACCCCTTGCCCATGCCATCTCAGGGGTGGGCTGACAGGGAGGCTGGGAGTGTGGGGCTTCTTTCCCTCCACAGGAGTAGGAGGCTGCCCAGGCCCAGAGAGCTCTATCCCAAGAGCTGTCACTTCTGACCCAGCTCACCCTGCCACTTCCTTTCCCAGTCTTCTCCCAAACCCATAGTCACCACACATGAGAAAACAGAGGCCCCACAAAGTAAAGGGACTTGAGCAAGGTCACACAGCTCAGGAGTGGGAAGAGCTGGGAGTCAACCAGACCTGCTAAAACCACAGCCCCAGTCCTTGGCACATTCCAATTTCTCTGGTCCAAGTTTTGGGATGAATATTTATAGACAGCAGTCACCTGAGAACAGGAAGGTCTGGGTCAAAGCCTCAGTCTTTCCATTTACCAGGAGTCTGGGCACCTCACTTGACCTTTCAGAGCCTGCCTGTGGAGTTGTGGGGAACTTAAACACAACTGTCAGACAATGTACCCTGCCAGGTTCAGAAAAGGAGGTGCTCAGAAAATGGCAGCCTGAGCCATGGACAGCATTAGATGGCAACAGACACGCTTAGCTTCCCACCCACCAAGAGTACTGGGTATTGAGCCCAAGAACACTCTACCACTGAGCAATACCCCTAGTCCTTTTAATTTTATTTTGAGACAGGATCTCATTAAGTTGTTGAGGCTGGCCTTGAACTTGTGATCCTCCTGCTCAATCTCCCAAGTTGCTGTCATTACAGGTGTGCACCACTGCACTTGGCCAGATATGCTTACTTTTTATGATTCCAAGAAGACAAAGCAGGCTGGGTGGGGAGGGGGTGAAAGGGGTTTCAGAGCTATAAGAGCAGAAGCCACTCTTCTGAGAAGTAGCCTCTATCTTCTCAGTGGCCACCACAGAGAAATACTAATTAAGGGGGTAAGGGGAATATATGAAAGAAATGTGCCCCAGTCACACACTTTCAAAAGAAAGAGGAACTGGTTTCCCTGGGCTGGACAGGGGAGGCCACACACTACTGGACGTGCCCATCCATCTCAGGCAGCACCAGGCTTCTTCTGGGAATTGGATCAAAGGGCACATACATTTGGCTAAGAAGTGAACGTGGAGTCCTGTGTAATTAATACCTCGCTGTACCATGGATCCTGGCCAGGGCGTCCTCCTCCATGTGCAAACACCTCCCTGGCTGGGCTACCCAGCATGGGTCCTGGGTCCTAGGCGTGTACACGCAAGATAAGAGAGATTAAAGACAAGTGGTCCCTCACAGATGAACACTGAGGAGTGATGAGCAGCAGGCTATTTGTACAACACTGATTTTCTTCATGAAGAGAGATGAGCTTCAGGTCCTGGTTCACACCATTAGCAAAACACACACAGGCACACGCACAAATCCCACTGTCTTAAGAAGCTACTTACAACCACAACATGTCATAGTAGGCCAGTGACAGCTCTTTAACAAGAACACTGGCAGTTGCTTCTGCACAGTGGAAAATTCCCTGGCGTGGACCCGCACACACGCTCAGTTCCAATGACAACTTAATCCTGCCAGGATGGAGGTGTGCAGAGAACAGAAAGTTGTTGCTTCTAGAAACTTTAAGTTTAAAAGAAATCCTAAGGACCAAGGATGAAGAAATCCTAAGGACCCATACCTCCTCGGCTAGCATCCCATTTAGTGGGGACAGTCACTTTCCCTTACCTTATCCTCTGCTGTGATGGGACAAATGTGTGCAGTATGAAAAGCTCACCAGGGTCCTCTGTTATCAAAGCCAGGGAAGTTTACACTTGGCAGGGAAAGGGCTCATAATTCAAACCCGACATCCTTCTCTGAGTAAAGGAATGGGCTGGAAGTCCTTGAGTTCTCTTGACAAGCCAGGAGGGAAGCCAGCGAGCAGCCGCCCACTGCGGTTCCCGCAGCCATCCCCAGCACACACCCGACACGCCGGCTCAGAGCTGAGCAGATGCCGCCTAAGCCTTTAAAGCACGCACTAATTGCACTAATTTAGCTAACAGTCTCTGTTTCGTCCCCCACCCGAGTCAACCAGCATCCTCTGATACTGCTGGAGAGATGCAAGCTGTTGGCTTTAGTGTTATTTTGTCAGCCATTAAACGATTCATCGGAGTCATTAATTGATTTATTACTGCTGCCTGCTCAGAGGGTTTAGCAAATAAAGAATGATGTAGGTCACAATGCAAAGGAAATTGGACCAAACAACGCCACAAGGAGCTGGGCACTTACAGTATCTGCTGCTGTCCATTCCAGCAGTCCACTACTCCCCACTGTCAGGCAGGGGACAGCATAGATGACCCTCCTGCTTGAAATCCAGGTGCCAACCTGCCTCCTGAGCAGGCACTAGTGCTGCGAAAGATGTGAGAGGTAGGGGACATTGTCTGGAGCCTCCCAGAGCTGGCTTCTGAGCACCAGCCAGACACTGTCACCAGCAACTGAGTAAGAGGACAGAGAAGCCTACACTGTTCCCAACCCCCAGATGGGTGCTGAGCTGCAATAGCTGGGGCTGGAGCTGGGCCCACCAGGGTTCTGGGGAGCCAGGGAGGGCACCTCCCCTGGAGGTGACATACTCCAGCCATGGCCTGTCTCTCTCCTACACTGCCATGGGAGCAACGAGGCAGCAACAGTTGATGTGTTAACAGGTGCTGCCTGACGCCTGGCCTTTTATGTACTTATCTCTGATCCTCTCAACAGTCCTACGGGGTAGTGGCATTATCTTCCCTGTGTAGAGAGAAGAACGCTGAAGCTCAGAAAGCTGACCTGCCCCAGGCTGCATGGCAGGCCAGGAAGTGGCAGTCCTGGGACTCAGACACTGGCTACCTGGCTTCAAAGCCCACGTTTCTTCCCCTCTACTTCTTCAGACTTACACAAAAGGGCCCAATACCTACAGCTTGGACCTTGACTGAAACAGGCAGCAGATGAAGGGCAAGGCCAGCCCACCCTTTCCCTCTTCAGAGCTCCAACTCCTTCATTTACAAGGACAGGGTTAAGATGGATGACTCCTGAGACTGCACTGGGGGATAAGATTCTAGATCTCAGTCCCTTTTTCCTCCTACTGCAATGGCCACACCATAAACATGAGTCACTTGGAGCCCATTCACCGTGAACACTCCTAGTGGTGTGTGTGAGTGGGCCCTCCTAGAGTCCTCCATCAGTCCCAACAGTTTCCCTGCTGCCTGACTAGCCCTGTAAGCCTACCCCCATGGCAGCAGATCTGGGGACAACGCAAGAGGGAATGGTATTGAGCTGAGGGGAATATTAACATTTCCAATGACAGGACTGACCGGGTCACAGATTGTGTGTGTGTGTGTGTGTCCCTGACTGTCCCTGTGTCTGTCTAAACAGCTCTGGTACCTAGTTTCCCTAAGAACAAAACAGCTATTCTGATATTCTAAATTGTTATCAGCCCGACAAAGAGGACTGCTGCCCAGCAGAAACGCAGAACAGCCCATCCTGGCAGGCTTTCAGAGGATGCCCTGTCAAAGGGTGTTGCTTGCTTTGCTCCCAAAGTGATGCAGTGGGTCAGGTGCCTAGCATCAGCCTGCTTTTAGCTTCTTCTGTCCTTGGCATCGTCCAGCCTAAAACCTACGTTAGGGAAGGGGGACAGTTCACAGGTATTTGTTGGGGTCTACCAGGCACACAGGACAGGGCTTTCTTGTTGGTAACTCCCAAGAATGAGTTGGGAACATCCAAGTACACACTATCCTTTAGGGGTCCAATTGAAGTCTGCTATAGAGGTGGGCCAGTGGCCCTGCCTGGGACCAGAGGTGGCCAGAGGCTTTCTGAAGGAGTGTGAAGTGCACCAGCTGAGAATTCTGACCTGAACCTGGCTTGTGAAACACACACAGGATTTTCCAAGGAGGCCCACCTCTGCTCCTCCCCTCACTAATACATATGGTACCAACACCACAGGAAGGTCTGTCTTCATAAGACTGACCTCAGGGGCCAATAAATGAGACTCTTCAAGTCTCATTTGAGAAAGAATAACCTGTACACATGTACTTAGTACTGAGTACCAGCTGACAAAGGCCTTTCTTCTGCATATTTACTTGAAGAATCTGTCCAGCCACCTTTCACACAGGCTGCTCCCTCTGTCTGGAATGTTCTCCTTCTCTCAGGTCTGGGTGATACCCCTTTGTCCTTTCTGTGTTCCTCATCACAGCACTTGTCACACCTGACTGTTAATTCTTCATTAAATTAGCCAGCTGTCTTCCCAGAAATGGGGCAGGAGTGGTGTGCAAAGCACAGAGAAGATGCTGGCTCAGTAAATATTCTTTGGATGGATAAAATTCTTGCAGAAATCCTGTCTTTCAATAGGAGTCACCATGTCTACAAGGTCAAATTCCAAGACTGACTGACTCAGTGACCTTCCACTAACTTACCATTCAGCTAATCCAAACAACTAGTCCCTCCCCTCCAAGCCACCCCCAAAACCACACACACACCCTGCCCGTGTATCTCTCAGGACATGCTGTTCCCTCTGCCTAGAAACCCCAGCTTTGGGCACTGAGGAAGCCTATGTGCACAGCAGCCAAATGACTTGGGCAGGCTACATTCCCTAGTGTCCTTGGTCACATCAATACAGTACAGTGGGTGGGGATCCTCATGGACCTCCTCTCCCAAGGCAGTGGTAACCACAGCATCATCCAGGGAAATCATCTGACAGGTAACACGCCTGAGTGGAGGGCCTCATGAACTTCTGCTGCTGGTCCCTGCTGGGAGAAATCAAAGCCAGGCTTCAGCTCAGGGTTAGGGAGGGAACTTGGTGGTCTCAACGCCTGCTGCTTATTCTCAGGGTCCATCCCCGGCTCTGCCTCTCTGAAGGAAGCTGTTTGCTCTACAGGCCCAAGAAGCCACTTCTTCCATAGGACTTGGAAAGGGGCCCAGAGAACTGCATGTTACCAATGGGGCCAAGAGATGGGCAGAGGGGCAGGGGTCACTCCTGGGCCTGGGTGGAAGCTGAGGAGGGTGGCCAGGCACAGGCCCCATCCTGAGACATTTTTCTCCATATTCCAGAAGAGGCACCCCACTGACTAAGGAATCTCCTGCCAAAGTGGGGACTGCCATCCACAGCTGGACCCTCCAAGCCACAGATTTATGAGACGTGGTTCTTGGAAGCAAAGACAAGCCACAGAGCAAGCCCTGAGCTCACTGGGGAGGAATGCATCATCCTGGTTGGAGTGTCCCGCCCTCAATTCCTCACCCACAACAGGCAAGCTTCAGAGGGCCAGAGCCAAGGGGAGCCTGGGAGGCCAGGCTCCCTGCAGCCCACAAGGGCCTCTGGCTATGCCTTGTACTGTCCCTTCCCTGTACTGATCATGTCCTGGAAATGACACCAGTCCCTCACCAACCAGGTCTTAAGTCCCCTTCCCTGAGAAACAGTATATGCTACTTTTACTTTCTCAGTTCAGCATGATCCCCCATCCCCTTCCATTTATCTACCCACAGAACTCCTTGTCATCCATCAATGCCCAGCTTAAATGTCCTTGCTTCCCTGGGCAGAACAGGCAAAAAAAAGGCCTTGGGTGGGTTCATAAGCCAGAACTTAATACTGCAAGACAATGGTTTCCACCTGGGTCCCTTCCATGAACACCCAATGTGTCACAGGGTAAGCAGACAGAGCACTGGACTCAGGGCAGGAGCTTCAGCTCCCAGCACCCTGAATTAGCACCCTAATTCAGAGAGGCAGGGAATTTGCCCCTGACATGAGACCTGCCCTGGTAACACAGGAAAATCTTTATTGGAGTTGGCACGAGAATTAAAGAGACATAAAGATAATGAAGGGCTATGGTCCTATCTCAACCTCTCGCTTCATTCTATTCCATCCTCACTCGTTTCTCATAGTCACAAGAAACACTGGCTGGTCCCCAGCCTTACACTGGTTTCCTGCCCGCTTCTGTCATTCCAGTGCATCCTCAGGCCACCATTGGCACTGGGCAGGATGATCTGTTCACCCTCCAACTGCACATGAGCCTCTACCTTTAACTCTTTAGCAGTCCCTACCCCTGGCCTTATCAGGTGGACAAAGGCTACCTCCCTGCAGAACTGCTGGTTCTGAAAAATAGAACCCAAATGTTTGCTATGTCTAATAATAAATACAGAATGACTAGGCTATGAAAGAGCTCTCTGGACAAAGCTAGGCCTGCCCTTCTGGGAAATTGTTCCCTTCCTCCTCATTCTTCTCTTTTATAAAGATGGGACTTTGGGCACAGGAGATGTGGCTAGTAGTGGAGCGCCTTGCTCCTTGCATGCATGGGGGCCCAAGTTCAATTCTCTGCACCACATATACACAAAAAAAACTACTTGAGATGGAATGCCAAAGAACAGAACAGATTTGCATCAGCCCAAATGTTTTAAGGGGTGAAATGGGGCCTTAACTCCCATGGGCTCGATGTTTCTCTCTTCACACTGTTGATAGTTGGAGGACAGAAACACAGCAGCCTCTGGAGAGATTCAAATTTGAATCATAGTTTCACTAGGAAGTCAGATAGTGACAGCAGAACTGTCCTTGACAGATGACCAGTCTCCTGTTCGGTGGCAAATCTAGTCTCCCGCCCCTCCCTAATTCCACCAGAGGCCATGGCCTAGGTCTTCTCCATCCTAGACAGAAACTTCTAATTAAATTCAGGCAATGCTGGGCCCTCAGAACTTTGAAGCCCTTAAAACAGGAAGAGTCTCCTCTGGCCTACATAGGAGAACCGATGGCAAGAAAGGTCTGGGATCTGGGTTTCCCAAGATGTCTGTGCTCCCGTCAGCTCGTCTAGAAAACAGGGATGATGGACCTGCCTGGCACCTATCAGTCAGGTGCTCCATAAACACTCATTGAATGGACATGTCTAGGCGCTCAAAGAAGGGCAGATGTTGCCCCTTCCTGTGGGGCCCAGCCAGGCACTGCTTCCCTGTAGATCAACACTCCTATCCCTGGCCCAAAGTTTGCTGGCTCTGTGTCTCAAGAATGGCATAAGCTCCCATATCTTAAAACTTACTCTTCGTCAGTAGCAAGGGAGGCTGATCTCACTTATTCCCCCAACAACTTCCTGAGGTGGGTAAATTGCTCCTTTATTATATGGGCCAGTGAGGACCAGAACTTCTTAAATGCCTTACATGAGGTAACAGTCATCAAGGGCTAAGATTTTCTTCCTGGTTAGGTCCAGATATACCTGTCCCCCAAATACACACACTGTCCAGTGAGAACCAGTAGAAGATTCAAACCATGGAAAGAAAAGACCTTAGCCTAAGGATTGGCCCTCTGGTTCTGGCACCAATTTGGGGCAGGTCTCTTCAACCTTACTTTGCCCATCTGTACCCTGCCTGGCCTACTCCACGTAGTAGTATGAAAGACAAAATGAAGAAATAAACATAAAAACAGTCTGTGAACAGAGGGCAACACCCCACCCCCAACCAGACTATCCAAAGAGCTGGGAAAGAAAAGAAGGTGCTGCAGTGACCAGGGCACAGGGCAAGGAGTCAGGCTTGACTGGCCGCCCCTCTTCTATAAAATAAAGGGAGTGTATTCAATTTCTGGCTTCCAAGTCTGGCTACACATCAGAATCATCAAGGAACTTTGCAACTACTTGCTGCCTATGTTCCTTGGGCTGCAGGGAAGGTGCAGAGATCCAGCTTTTGGAAAGTGCTAGACCAGAAGTTCCATCAGATCCCTCTGAGATTCTGCCTCTGACCTGACCCCAGCAGGGAAACAGACTCCAGGTCTGAAGACGGCTGGACCAGATGGACAGGCTTCTTCTGCCCCCTCACTCTCCCCAGTTAGGCTCCTGGGAGGCCTGCAGGATGCCTCCGGGTACAGGTCAGGGCTTAGACAGCCGCCCAAACAGGTACAGGCCTGGATTTAATTGGCCTCTCGGTTAAGCTTTCTAATCTCATTAAAGCTGCCTCCATCATGCAGACCTAGGTCCTGAATTTAATAAGAGAAGAGCACTGCTGTGCCCCACTGTAAACTGATTAAGTCTGGGAGGCCCGAGTGGGACCCCTCTCTGCCTCAGCACACCATGCTGCCACACGGATGGCAAAAACTCAGACTTAAGAAAAGGGACACATCAACAGGGCTGGGGGTGGTAGAGGTGTTCCTAGCAGGGGTGCAGGGCCACATCTGCCTACCCCAACAAGGGGCACTGTTGCTGTCCTCAAGACTTTCAATAAAAAGGGAAGTAATTTCGTTTATCATCTTATCAGGTACAATACGAGAGTCCATTCACCCCAGGAGACAGCTGTCCTTCTAGCTACCTCCCTTCCTGCCCATTAACAGCTTTAGATGCCTACTTCACTCAGGATGGGAAAGTGGAGGCAGAGGTGCAGTGTAAGCTCCAACAGCTGCTTTTCATCTTTGCAGGAGAAGGCTCCTCCTGCCATTCACCCTCTCCCCAAACCTCTCTGCCCACTCAGGAGGAGGTACACCACAAACCCTCTCCCACAAGTGCACCAGGAGGACCCTGGACACGGCTCTGAAAATACCACAGTCCACGTGTGCAAACATCCCTGTGCAAACACACGTCACCTACTCTTCCATCATCTCGTTTTGTCTAAATATAATCCCAAGAAAATAACTTGGCAGCAGTGAGAAATTCTGCAGTGGGTTCAAAATAACAAAAGACACACACACACACACATACACACCCCTTCTCTCTCTCTTCTGATGAAGGTGCCAAGTTGGGCCTAGGACCTTAGACATGCACAGGTAACAACACCCAGGGGATACTGGGGACTCAGGGCCTCTGAGGGCTCAAGTGTTTATGGATATTAATTATGGACATTAATGGAGAAGACAACATTTTAGAAGGGAAGAGACTTGATGCAGGTTCCAAGCTAGGCCAGCACAGATGCCCTGTCCAAGGGAGACTTTAGAGGGCACGCCCAGCAGAGTACACACACACACCCATTCCCACACCCTCTAGGACTCACTGCAAGACACTGATGTTTTCCACTCCACTTGCCAAGAATGGAGCCACCCAACCCTGAGTGCTTGAACCTCCAGCCCCTGGAAACAAAGGCAGCAGTCATGGGGGTGTGCTAGCACACCTTAGCACTGGCCTGATGTGCTCCCACTAACTGCCACTGTCACCAAAAGGGAAACTAAGGCCCAAAGAAGGAGACAAACATACTCACAACCTGGCCAGGATGACTCTAATTAAACCATGCTGTCACTCTTTAAGTCTGGATAGAGATAACCCCTGTCCCACTTTAATGCACTCAGCAAATCTAGGCTGTTTAAAATCACCCTTAAGCTTACCCTCTTAGGTACAAGGGCATCAAATTATCAGGAAAATATTTAAAGGTCAAGGGGGCCATGGGCAATCCTCCCCATCACGTCAGCTCTCTGTGGGCTAGCCCAATTTCCCAGATTCTGCATAATCACCCTCATGCCATCTGGACGTAGATCTGAAGACTGGACCACTATGTTAGCCTCCTCACTGGTTTATCCACCTCAGTCCTTCCTCTCATCCCCATTCCTTTCTCCAGACAGATCTAAGCCAGGCCACTATCAGCCTGCTCACCACCTCAGAGGATTCTCTGCTCCTTGCTGCGCAGCAGCTTGGCCAGGCCCATTGCAACCTGGCCTGAATCGAGCTTTAGTTCCAGCTCACCCACACCCCCTTCCTGCCAAGCCCAGCGTGTCTTTTCAAGCTCCTGTGCATTTGTACAGACTCTTCCCTACCCTGGAATGTCCTCCTCACATGCTGTCCTCTCAGTCACCAACTTGTATTTTTTTCTCTCTCTCAAGTCCACAAAAAGTGTCACCTTACCAGGAAGCCTCATCTGGGTAGAGCAAGTGAGGTCCTCTCCTAGGATACCCAGCAACTAGGTACCTAGTAGATCACTAGCATTTGCTCACATCTGTCTCTCCTATCAGACTGTAAGATCCCTTCCAGAAGGCAGTGTTGTCTTAAACATCTCCAGCACCCAGCCGAGCGTTGGCACATCTTAAGCCACTTCTAGGCCAATGTCATTTCTGAAAGAAACTTAGAAGTTTCAGAACCAATGCCAGAGACATCATTTAATCCAATCCTAGTTTTCTAAATTTGAAGAAAATGAAGGACCAGAGAGGATAAGGGAGTGTCAGACACAGTACTGGTTAGCAGTAAGGCACTAGAGGCTGACTCAAGTCTTCACAGACTGCTCCTAGCTAGTGAAAAGCTCCAGAGACCATCCTCCAACACCAGCTCTACAGAAAGACTCAACTCAGGAGAGCGCTGACCTGAGGGAGCTCTGGAGGCAGCCTGGGAGAAGCTGGCCTGGGGGGCTCCCAAGACCAGCAGAAATAAAAGCATTGCCAGACTGGAAGCCCTGAGAGCAGGGTCCCAGGTCAACTCAGCCCAGTGCCCACCATGAGTGCTCAGTGACGACATGAAGGAAGAAAATAAGGATAGTTCGTGGCATGTGGAGGCACTCTATGAACACAGGTTAGCGGCCAAGATGACCAATTACAAACCTATGCAGTGCACAGTATCGCACAGGCCTGACAGCTCCAGGATGCCAGAAAATGGAAGGATTACTTCTACCCAAGGGTGGGGTAGTCTGGGACCACTTCACAGAGCAGTGACATCTGATCAGACACCATCTGTTATTTTTCTCTAATTGTTCCACATGTGTGAAATTTTGATTCTCAAGCTAGAATCTAGACTGTAGGAGGGCCAAGACCGTGGCTGCTTTCCCTGCCTCCCCCAACCTCCTCTCCAGTGTCCAGTCCCAACAGATACTGAGAGAAAATTATTAAGAGTAACAGATCACGTGTTTTTATTTCAAAAAAGAAGGCAAGGCAAAACTGCTTTCCTAAAAGTCTTTCTTACCCTGCTGAAGCTGCCTGAGCCCCTTCAGGAAATCCAACAGTGTCCAAGGCACTCTCAACATCCCATGTGCCCCATGTGGCATTTTCTGAGATGGGCACTCTCAGATTCAACTGAACATTTCTGGTGCCCATCAATGGGTACTGGGTCTTTTACCACCTTTTCTAATTCTCCACAACAACCCTGCAAGACTGGAATGAACAGCCACACGTGACAGGCTTGGGGAACTGAAGCTTGTCAAGGTCGGGGCAGACCTATACCCAGTTTCCTACAACATCACACTGCCTGTAACAGAAGCCTCACCAGGACCATTTGGCAGGAAAGAATCAGCATCCATTCAGAAATCCTATCTGCAAGAAAGTACAGTTTATGAAGGCCAGCATCACATCACCCTTGTTTAGCAGCACAAACTAACCAAAGGGGCACACCATACAGACGGTCCTCATTCACACAGACCATACGACACCCCCAGCTACTACAGAGTGGACCCCACCCTCTCGCTCCTGTGAGGTCTCAACAACCCCTACATCCCCCAAGTCACATGGAGTTTCTCCAGAGGCACAGACGAACGCAAACTTCAATGATTTTCTTGTTTGGATAATGGCCACTTCCCACTTCACAATTCTCCTTTCCACGCTGGGACCCTCCCTGCTCCTAAGGTGCATAATCCTGAGCAGGTGCTCCGGCCAGAGAGAAGAACAAGGGCAGATGAAAAACACACACAACAGTCAGCTCCAACCCGCACAGACTAAGCCATTCAGACCCGAGTCGGGCTGAGCAGATGGGAAGCTGGGCATCCCCTGCCTGCCGCCCGCCTGCCTGCCACCGCCACCCTAGGTTCTGGGGCCTTCACCACAGTGGTATAATTATAAGGGGTGACCCAGCCGCATGCTCCTGGGCCTGCCTCTGCTCCCAGGCATCCGTGGGCACCACCTTCATCTGGTTTGGGTTTAGAATCCTGCCCAAGCCCTCCCAAAATCATACATTGCAAAGGCAGGAACACTGACTCAGGGTTAGGGTATTCCTCTCCAGAGTTTCTCAGGACCTAGTGCAGGCTGGTACCTACTGCTCTCCTTCAGAGCATCCTTCGTGTGTGATAACATCTTCCCATGTAAGTGTCCACTTGTTTCCTCTCCAGCCCATGAAAGAAGGGACAGGGCAACCTCTGTCGTGCTCACTGTGGCACCCCACACTTGGCACAGGAAAAATGTACTGAAATGTCCATTGAATGGACGCAGCTCAAGACTGAGTACAATACTGTTGCGTTCACTCCTCTAGTGTCTGCTTCCTTCTCTAACCCTTGGGCATCCTGAGGACAGAAACCCCATGTGTCCCACTCGCTGCTGCTCCCACTGTCCAGCACTTGGTGGGCACTATGGGTGACCATGGGCCTCTCTAAGAATAATGAAGATACACCAACAGACACACATCTGCCACACTAGAAGGCTGAACCCCTATGCTCTGTTGTGGGTAGCCAGGAGAGTGCCTTGTTTATGGCCACAGACCAAGTCTGTTTGGCCAATGCAGGACTTGCACCTGGGCCCAAAGGCCAGGCTCCTGACACCCAGCCATGCCCTGGCAGGGCTGGGCCCCAAGGGGGAGATGAGGGGCACAGAAGGCAGTGCCTGCTGCTCAGAAGGAGTAGGTAATCTGCAGGGGCAGCAGAGACAGACACGTGAAACAATTAGTGAACAAGATAACTGCCAAGCTAACAGTATTATATCCTGATATAATAAAGTACATGCTGTACAACACAATTAGAGACAAGAGTGAGGCATATCACACTAATTACACAGGACAAAGAGGGAGCTGATGGGAGCCGTGGGGTACTGGTGCTGTCACAGAAGGCTCCAGGGGCCAAGAGACCAGAGGTAAGCCTGGGGTGGGGCAACTCCGCCAGGAAGTTCTCCTGATTACCACTCCCTCTTTGGTGCTCCTGCTACCCCTGATCCCCATGCTAGATGGTCCCTCTTCTGATACTCTGCTGCCCTTGCTTAGGCAGCCTGATACTGACCACACTGGACAACCAGGCCCAGGGACAGGAGCCAGGTCCTGGCACCAAGCCAGGCTCTGGATTAGTATTTCAACATACACAATCACCAGCATTGCTCAGTACCACATGCTCCCACACCCACTGTGCTGAGCCCCTGCACAGGTCCTCTCATTCAGCACTATGTCAACCAGAGGAGGTGCAGATAATAAGGTCAGTGAGGGGAAGTCACCCACCCAAGGCAACAAGGCAAAGAATAGCAGAACACACAGCATAAAACAGGTCTACCACCCTGCAAACCTTGCCGTCTTCATCTCTGTGCTCACGCAGTCCTGCATGGCAACCCTAGCCACAGGTGGCACCAAGTACTTGAAATGTGGGTGTTTCAAACACAGATGTGCTTTAAGTGAAAAATACACACTTGCAGAGGCAGAGGCACTGGCCAGGTGGGGCTGAGGGAGTGGGGGTGGTGAAGGAGGAAATGAGCAGGGGCAGCTCTGGCAGGACAGGTCATTCTAGGCAGAGCACCTACTGCTTGCAAAGGCCATGTGCACAGGGAGTGTTGGTGAGAGGGCAGCCGCGGGAGAGGCAGAAGACTGCAGTTCAGACATTACCAGTGTCAGACCCTGGGATATGCTGCTAGATAGGGAATCTTGTTGGAGCCAGGCTGGAGGCTGACTGTGGGAAAACTGTCAGAGAATGGACGGGTCCTCCCCAGTGGAAACACCATTGGGGGCTGGGACACAAGTATCTCAGTTGTCCTATGCTGAGAAGAGTACTGGCCCAGCAGGGGCAGCTGCTGAGAAGGCAATCAAAAATAAATGCATTCACAATGCCCAGGAAAATGCGGCTGCCACCACCACCACAAAGAAGCAAGGCTGCACAGGCTTGTTTTATAACTAAAAGGGGAACCCTCATCTTACCCCTCAGGGGCCCACAGGAGGGATACGGTGATTGGTATCTGTGAGTTTCAAACACAGACCCTTCCCTTCTAATGTCACCAGTCCTCCAAATGTTTCCTTTCCCTATTCATGGGCACACAAAACCTGCCTAGTACAACTGGGTAGCACATTGCAGAAGGTCCATAATAGTCAACTTTCTATTTTCAGATGTCATAGCTGAGGAAACAGCAACTTAGATCCATCTCTGGCTGGAGATGGAATTTAGGAGAGCAGAAAGCTGCTGTACTGAGTGACCTCTGCCAGGGGACATTCTTAAAATGGAAGAAAGCTCCTAGCTGGAAGCCACTGGCTTCCTTTGTCAGGCGGATGGACTGGAAGCCATGGAGCTGAAGTAAGGCTACTCAAGTCTGAATACTCTCCTAAAAGATGTACTACATACAGGTAGAAAGGAGCCCTTACTGAGTTTCGGGGCTCAAAGGTGAACATCATTGTCTGGTGCTGTCTCAGAGACTTTCTCCTATGCTGCCAGCTTCGTCCCAAGCCCAGTCGCTCTTGCCTGCACACTGCATCCTACTGCTTCGTCTTCTACCATGACATCCTGCCACCACACCTCCTGCACGCAGATACCACCTACCTTCAGAGTCCTAGAGAATGCCACCTTTCTCAGTAGCCCTTCCCAGATGCCCCCAAACTGAAGGTGATCCTCCTTCCACCCCACCACTAAAACTGGCAACCTCTGGCCAGACCGGCAGCATGGGTTCTTTCTTATTCCCTCCTGGGCCATAAGCCCTCTTAGAATAAGACCAAACTGTACCTGCACAGAGCCACAAGATGCCTCCCAAGGAACGAGTGGGTGAGACACACTGTGGCTGAGTGAGAGAACAGGAGGAAGATGATAACACACACCCTGGTGTGATAAGCCCCAGGCTGGTGTCGGCCATGTGTCAAGGAGCTCATCCACTGCAGGATGAGAAGGCTACAAGGCCAAGCAGGCATAGAGTTTCAGGCCAGGACACCAGGCTCATTACTGGCAACCACCAAGTCATTTGAAACCAACCTGTGTAAAGGAGCTAAAGAGCCAGTGCTACAGCACAGCCTCACCTAAGGCCACCTTCCCTCTTACCTGGCCATCCCTGAGATGAGTGGGAAAGTTGCAGGCAGGAGTGAGAGCCAGGACCCTGGCATTTCTCGGGAGCTGCCTCTGGTGTTATCTTCAGAAAGATGATGAGCACAGCCTATACTTACATTCAGTACTTCTTATGATCACCTCTCCACCTTCCTTCATACCAACCCAAGGCATGACTGCTTTCTAAGAACCAGTTCACAGAAGAGGAAACTGAGGCTTAGAATGCTGAAGGTCACAATGGAGGTAGCTAGCACCACAAGGCTTTTTTGACTACAATTATTCTACCAGGACCAACAGCCATTCCTTACCTTATCATTCAACCTTGGGGGTTTTAAAGGACAAACAATAAAGACTCAAACAGCATTCCAGTCCCACAACTCCTGGATAAAGCTTTGGCTTCAAGATGCCACCTAGGCCTTGCTGTATCAGCCCCCTATGCTCCCATTTCAGGGTTACACTGTGCTCCTTACCCTTCTGCTTTTCTGGCCCTAGGGCTTAGAGGCCCACTGCCTCTTTAGAAGGAAATGGCTTCCCCACCATCTGGCTGCCCAGTAGGCACCCAATCTCTGCTACCAAAGCAACTCCAAAATCACCTTTTCCACCAACTCCCACTCCATCTCCCTTGGTCCAGAGAGACCCACCTCTCCCTGGGCCTTTGCCCCTGGGCCTTGCAGGGAACCTACGCCACTTCCCTGTGTCTGATGCTTCATCTGCCTCTTTTAGACTTGGGCTCCTGGATGGCAGCAACCCTGTCTTCCCTTCCCTTTGTATTCCCAGTGTTTGCAGAATACATTATCATGTTTTAAAGCGTACCTTTCCCAAAGCAACCAACCTCCAGACCCTTCATCAGGGATGCTCATTAACTTAAAAAAAAAAAAAAAAAAAAGGAGGAGGAGAGGCTGTCATCACTAGGAAACCAGGGATTCATTATGAGTACAGTGGCTTTTTAAGAATACCTAAGGGTTGGGGATGTAGCTCAGTGGTAGGGTGCTTGCCAAGCATGTGCTAGGCCTTGGGTTTAATCCCTGTGCTGCCAAAAAAAACCCCACAAAAACAGAACTTAAGAAAAGACAATCTCTGCTGGTGGCATGTATAAAAAAAAAAATCTCACTGGTTTGGAATAATTAGCAAGAGGAAATGAAATGCTGATCTGACCTGTCACTATAACTAAATCAAAATGCTCTTCTGACGGACCACATGAGGCACACAGAGAATGCAGCTCTAGTGGCTAAATGGGAGAAATCTGCTATTAGTGCACCTAGTGCAGGTAAGCAAACAGAACATTCTGATTTGGAGGAATTTAAAGTCATCGAGCTGGCTGTAATCTTCCTGCATCTTATTAGCACCACTCATTTGCCTGGCAAACTTACCTTCTGGTCTTGGCCTACTGGAGTGGGGCAGGAGCCCTGCCCCAAGGGAGGTTATAAATTTTATCAGATCCCATCAAACTGAGCCCTCCCCAAACGACATGCAATTTTCCAAGTATCCTAATGAGAATGATGATACTAGATGCAGCCAGAGCAAGTCGACACTGGCCAGTGTAGACTTCAGCCAAGCTGTAGTAACAGGACAACCATGACAACACCAGTCGCTTTCCCCACACAATGGGTCACCAACAGCCAGCCTTGCAAATGTTCCTGTTAGGATTTGAGGCTGACTGCGCTGTAAGAAATTATTTGTCCTTCAAACACATATACAATGAGCTGAGAAACTGCCGGGCAGTTGGAAAGTTGGCTTCTTTGCCACTCACTGTTTCTGACACCACTTGGTTAACTCAAAAACCCTGCAGTGGTCCTGAATCCCTAACTCCCCAAATTGCCCTATACTCAGAAATAACCAAAAGCATTAGCCACAGCCAAAAAAAGGAAAAAGAAAACTCCCAGGAACACACCAAATCCATGTCTAACTCCTTTGCCCCTTAGAACAAAACCCATTGCAGGCACACACAAAGAGGGGGAGGCAGGACAAAGGAGAGGCCAGGTCACACTCAACAAGGCGCTTTCTTGTCGTTTCCAAAACAGAACTGTCTTCTATTAAAATGCTCTTGTTGCTTGGATGTTGGTGGGGGTGGGGATGCACAAATCTCAAAACAAAAGGCGAGAGGTGGAGGGTGGGGAGGCCTGAGCAGGCTCCTGCTCCCTGCACACTTCCAAGCCTTTGAATGGCCGCGGATCTGGGTCCAGAGCTGGCAGCTGTCTGTTATTATCCAAACAACTCCAAGGGCCCCAGCACCAGGGAGCGTGTCCCAAGCAGGTGAACGCCATCTGCCTGGCTCTGACAAGATGCCCGTCTTCATGCCTGCTGCTGCCAGCAGGCCGTGTGGACCTGGGGAGGCACAGCTAGCCTCCCCACCCTCCTTGGATGGCTCTTCAGTGCTCAGCCAGGCTTTCTTCTCTCTACTAGGGACCAGGCTCCGTTACTACCTGGCATTTATCACAGAGGGAGAGCTCTTTTTTAAAAACACTTGGTCATCTTTCATAGACTTTTCTAAAGGCACTGAGAGCATGGGTTTTCTGTTTGTGGGGAGCACAGAGTTAGGTATACATAAAAAATAAAAAAGAAAGAAAATGGCCCAGTGACAAACCTTCCCAGGGGTTAATTTTAAGAAGGGTTTTTAATTGATCTATAAAGAAAAAGTTTCTACCTACCTTTTAAAAAGCACTCCCTGCATTAGCTAAAACACTTCCAACACACCCCAGCCATTTCCTCCCTCCCAGACCCTCCCAGTTTTAATTGGGGTAAGTGGCTCCCTGATGCAGTCTGAAAAGTATACTAGTGCAGACCACAGGAGAGCAAGAACTAAGTGGGAAAGTGAGACTGGGTGGGTAGAACTCTGGGACAGGCTTGGAAGCTCTGCTGTTCCACTCCTGGAAGACAGAAGATCTCCCTCCCTTCCCCAATTTCACAGATTACAGTATTTCACTCACTGGTCTGCCACATGTGCTTCAGAAGACAAAGTGACAGGCCTTACCCAGAACGCTGTTTCGTCAACAGAACCTGCCTTCTTTTGGGTCTGGATCTCCATGGGGGTCCTAATGGAACCTGCAGGGACCACGTGTTCCCATGCAAGTCTCTGTGAGGCTCTCAGACAATAAGAGATTTGAGGTTTGATGTCTTCCAAGCCACACTTGCTTGGGTCTATTTCACTGATACCAACTGGTAACAGACTTTTTTCCTGACATGGGCCTATTTGACGTGACAGGTGGGAATGATGCATGGGGAGAAAACTGGCCATCCCAGAAGAGGGCAGCAGAGCTAAGGTCTAGTGCTAGGCAGCCTCTAGGCTCAACAGCCTTGAGCGGAGACCAGGGCCCTCATATGCTTAACATGGCAGCTGAAAATACTCTAGGGAAGGGCTCTCTGCTTCCAAACAAAAGCCAGAGAGGAGCCAGGCATGTGGACAGACTATAAAGTCAAAACTGAGCCCAACCCCTACTATACCCCAGGCCCTACAGAAGCTCTCTAGGGCAACCAAACTTGCAAGACCTGTGTGGGGCTCATAAGAACAGTGGGGGTAAGAGGGATTGGAAAACAATTAAAGGACTGTTCTGACAGATGCCCAAATTTAGTCACCTAGAATCTCACAGGGCTCTCAGAAGCAAATGAGCTGGCCACACAACCCACAAGGCCGAGCCATTCCTAGCTGTGCTCTCACACCATTGCTCAGGGAGGGAGCCAGCAGGCAGAGAGGAAAGAAGCATCCCCTTCTGTCCCACCCCAGGACCCTGCACATTCAACTGGAGGATAAGCCAAACAATTGTCACTATAAAAAGCAAGAAGGTGCATATAAAAATAGTTCTTGTATTACTCTACCCAAAGTAAGCTGTGTTGTGCCCCCAGGTCCATGACATCTACAGCAGCCAGTCCAGTCCCTACCCAGGGCACCCATGGCTGATGAAGACTCTCATGTACATACCTTTGCCCAAACCCTTCTCTGCCTCTCTGGAGCATCCTCAGGATGGTCTGCCTTCTCTCATTCTTACACAATGATGTAGCAGCCCAGTGGAGAAGGGCTCTAGTACACAGCACCAACTCCGAGCACTACAGTATTTCAAAGGACAGAGAATGAGCAAGTGATCAGAGAGGGCTTCCTTTCACAAGGAGGGTGTCATTTGCAATAAAATATGCAGGGGGTTACAGAGGACCAGGGCGGGTGTTCCTGGGCACTCCTTCATAGCCCTACTGTGGGTCTCAAGGAAAGAGCCAAGCCTTTCCATGCACTTAAGGCAGTCTTGTCCTGTTATCACAGGTCCCCAAGCCCCATGTTTAGACTAGACCTCCTTGGCCATGCCGGGGACTCCCAGGCCTCAGAGTCAGCCAGGCTTCGTTCTCTGAGGCCTCAGCCTGGGAAGCAGACCACACAGCAGCGTCCTGTTGAAGCCTCTGGATTGTCCCTCCCCACTAAGCTCCCCCTTTAGTAGGAGGTGAGGGGGTCCTGTTTCCTGGAACTTTGAATCCACTTCAGAAAGGCAGGCCCAGGCGGGACGCCAGGGAGGGGCTAGGATGGGAAGGAACATCCTGTCTGCATCAGAGCATGGGAGGCGGCTCTGGAGCTGCCCATGTGCGCTTCAGGCTTTTTTTTCATTGAGCAGGAAGTGTTCATTCTACCGACAAACAAGTATCTGGGGTCGTGGTAGGGTTAAGGCGGTGGAGCCAACCACTGATTTGTGGAAGTGAGTGATCCAAGACAATGGGTGTACAAGGTGGAGAAATAAGCTCCAGATGCAAGCCTGAGCCAGCTGCCCAGGGACCAATCACAGTAATCAATTCTGCTGATATGTTTATTCTCCAAAGGAAGACCTAGGGGAGAGGGCTTCAGCCTCTGGCTCCCCAGACAATGGGAGGCAGGCAGGTGGGAGCAGGGTCCTTGGATGCCCCTCGGACAGTCTGGGGATCCTGACTACTCTGCCCTGCCAGGAAAGGGGGGAGGCGTGTTCCCTGCCCTCAGCTATGCACCTAGTATATATCATACTTGACATCAATAGTCAAGTACTCTGGGGTTAAGGTCTTGCACAAAGTCTGGGGGCTGAAAGTGCTCTTCCCCACTGCGGCTGCAGTACAGCAGCCGTAAGTGATGCTGCTCAAGATCAAAACAGCAGAGCCTTCCCAAACCTCAGGGCAGCTGGGAATTGAGAAACCTGGGATTTTACTTTTCAGGCCTTAGAAGTACCAGAGTGGTTGAGATAGAAAATGGAGGCCAAGAAGGAACAGCCAGGCAGTTAACAAGGAAGAGAGCTGGGGCCACCACCCACGTTTCCCTTCCCATCTTGGAGCTCCTCAACTGGTAACCTTAGACCCAGTCCCCAGGGAAGACATGATTACTTGGTTGTCTGAGGGGACTAGGGGAGGGTGACCATACAAAGACAAGCCAGACCAACCAAGTGTATATGAGGACACATCCAAAAAAAAAGCAATGTTAGGGATGAGGATGTA